>VYZP01011158.1:2007-13454 GCA_013400635.1 Hypocryptadius cinnamomeus | reverse complement strand
AATTTAGTTTTTTTCCTTCAATAAAGATTTGTTCCCTGTGGTTGATTGTTCATATGTTCCATGAAATTCCTTGGTAGAAAAAAATAGTGAACAAAAACTGATTTCAAATATAGCCAGAGTACTGGCATTCATTTCTGGAATTTGAAAGGCTGGCTAGATGGTTTCAAAGCTTCTAAGCAGTTACGAGTGATTTGACTTGCTGGAGTGTACAACTATTTGGTATATTTGACCCATTGTGTTCAAGATGAACAGCTTTTATTGCTGATTCTATGTGTGACCATGATGACTTCACTTAATTATTTGTATTTCACCATGTCTATTACAAAAAATGAGTAATAGTTCTTGCCTGCAAGTTGATTCATTCAAGCATTGAATCATAAAAGCATGGATTACTGACTAATTACTGATTAACTGTATCAACATCTTTAGTCAGAATATCCCCTCTAAGAGTACAAAGAACATATTAATCAAGAACATATTATCATATGCTTTTGGGGAGTAATTTAGAAATTATTCTATTCCTTGAATACTAGCAATTGAAAAACTGTTTTTCAGAAATATTGGGCACCTAATTTAAAACTTTTTAGGGTGTAATTTTGCTTAGCTATTGAAATCTCATGGCTCATTTATTACACAAAGGGAGTGAATAGAATAGGTCACTCTGTGAAAATTAATCCAGTAAGTGCAAATTTTGTTTTGTTCTGGAATATATTTTTGCTTGCTGGGGCTTTAAATTTATAATCTATTTCTTAAGAAAGATACCTTTAGCAATGGCTATCATCAGCCTTCTACCAGTGTTGGAAAATTTCAGTTAAAGGTTGGAAGGAAACAATTGCCATGTTATAGTAAAACACCAAAAAACCTGAAACATGTCATCTGGCTAATCATGAAATTTTTTAAGTTTTGATGACTGCTACAAATAAAAAAAATCAAAATAGGAAGTAGATTATAACTGGAGTTATTTTCTTTCTGTAGATATTAAAAAAAAAAAAAGTTGAGATCTACAGAAAAATGTCAACAATTTTTTCATGTAAAAAATATATAAAACCTGATCTGTCCCTGGGAACTACTTTGGCTTTTGGGGGTCTGTTTTCAATAGAAAGCAAATTACAAAAAAGCTCTCAATTTTTACTTTTAGTAGTATTTTATTAGTATTTATTTCACAGTTGGTCTGTTTGTTATATAAGTGAGAAGTGAATTTCACAAACACAAATGTTAATTATAGTAAGTTAAAATAATTAACTGAAAGTTCTCATTTCAACTTTGATAGCAAAATAGCCTATCTTGTGACATTTTGACACATCTCTTTAAAACCCTCTGCTGAATCAGGATTATAAGAAATAAATATATGAAAACAGAGAACAGAGGAAAATTAATATTTTTAAGTATCTGAGAAGGCTTGAATTACTATACTATTGTCATCAATGTTTATGGCTAATTCTTCAGCAGAGTGGAATTTTAAATCATAAAATCACTGATTGCTGGCTTGATGCTACCACAGTATTTTTTTTGTCTGTCTACAGTAGATCATACAACATAGGCACACACAGAGAGCTATTTAAGATAGAAAAAGAGGGTAGAAATAATGCAATAGTGAGAAACCAATGTGCTTACACATTGCAACAGAATAGGTTGTTATCATCTGTTCTTCCTGATGGAAATCAGTCACTTGTATTACAGAGTTTTATTTTGGATATTTGTGAATTGTGTAGTCAGCGCATGCTCCAGTGTGTCCCATTGGGTCCTATTCCTCTCATCATCCAGGTGTGTGGCCAGCACTGTACCATGTTAGGCTCTTAAGGCCACCAAACTCAGTTTTCATTCTCAAAGGAAACAGTGATAGAGTGGAGAAGCATAATACAGTGTAATTAGGTCTTGTTCCAGCAGGGATCTTGGCCAGAAGTAACTTGGACTTGTGCAGCTGAGAAGCATTCCCAGGTCCCTGACCTCTAGATGACAATGTTCATAAAAGAACCATCTAGATCCTTAATGAAACTCCTAAATTACTTTTAAGAAAACCACTTAAAATTTGAGTCAAGAAGAAACATATAGGTCCAAGCACAAAAGGAGCGCTATAGGTTTTCTTTTCTGCATTCATTTATGTTTTGTGAAATTGTTTTCTGCACTGCTGTGATATAGTTCCTTCCATTATTCTCTCAAAGGAATTATAGTCTCATATTTTTTTTCCCCCTTTGGTGTGTTTGGCTTCCTGCTTTAATCTAATTCTTACAGCTCAGGGGAATCATCAGACCTGGCTGAGATTTGTATCTTTTCAGAGAGCTCATCAATAGTTTTACATAATGCCGTGGCAGGGCCAGGGTTCACACAGCTGGAGAGGTACTCGGCAAGAGCCCCATGTTAAGGAGAAAAAGCCTTATTGAGAATCTCAACTTTGTTTAAAGAGGTTTTTTCTTCTGAAGAAGCCAAAACAACACAAAAGCAGTGTGTGCAGGTTTGCTGGCAGCTGGTGTGCTGTGACTGATGATGCTTGTGTTAATTATGCTCTCACTATTACCATGTGATCCACCCATCTGCTTTTTGAAGCCAGCTGTTTTCCTTTATCTTCCTGTTGAACTATCAGTTATTCAGGGCAGTGACCATCTTTATGTGGTGAGCAAGGAGAGAAGCAAGAGGACTGAAACTCTGATGTGGGGGTAGCACGGTCATGGCTCAAATAATCAAAGTAAAAAGCTAGTAAAACGCAGGTTTCGCCACATTATCTTTTCCAGGTTTTATGTCTTTAAATTTTAATTAGGACTGGACCCAAGAATTGTTGAGAAGATTAAATTGTTAAGTTCAACCATTCCTGGAATTCAGAAAATGTCCTTAACCATCATCTAATAATGCAAGTTTCAATAAAAATATGTCTTCCATACAATTAATATAAATGTGTTTTACCCAATTAACTTACCTCTCTCTAATTTGTGACTGATTGCTGAAGTGGTGCAGTATTCTTGCTGTCCTTTATAGAACAAGCCATACCATTTGGCCTAGAAAAGCCATACCTTTTAGTCTTTTTTTATATGAGAACACTGGCATTCATGTGGAGAGCAGCCATTCTCCAGGCAGTCATGCACATGCCAAAGTAAATAAACAGATGAATAAATAAATGAAGAAATGAATCCTTTTCCTGTAAAATAATGGAAAAGGTTAAAACAAACAATCCTTCAGAACTAAAAAATAAAGTTTTTGAACTGTTGCTTTGCAGTGTTTGTCCCGTTCTTGACTAAACAGCCAGGGATATATATATATAAACACCCCAAACACAACAACATAAACAAAGCTGTTACTGTAATTCCAGAATTCGTGTTGTGGCCTTTAGCAAATATGATCTTCTTCCCTCCCTTGGAAGAACATTCTCCCCTTCCACCTTGCCATTAATGGTTCCCTGTGTTTTTTCTTGATCTCTTAATATATTTTCCTCTAACAAGCAAAAAATTCCAGCCAACCATGAAAAAAAATTAGTTAACAATATTTCTAGAAGATCTTGCCCAAATATACAGAAAAAAACTACACGTTATTTAGAATTATCTTAAAGTTGCTTGTGGAAATTTTTGTAATATTATTACTGTTCCGATTAACTTTCCTCATCTCACTGATTTCTGTGAATGACACCACAGAGCCTACTTTTCTCTTGAACATGCTTTGATCTAATTGGTTAAAAGAGAGTAGAATTTGAAAAGGAATAAAGTTGCATGTTAGAGACTGGGAATTTCTGCAGGATAGACTTGTTCACACTGCACAAACATTTGAGCCTTTCCTTTTATTATACGTGCAGAGTAAAACTAGTCTGAACATATGTGTTGATATAAAGGTGTGTCAGAATTTATCAAGGTTTTTATTGTAATTGAGAAGTAGCAGAGAACCTTGAGGTTTTCCACGCTTTTCTTGAAATTTCATGGTGCGTTCACAAATCTGACTCGAGTGCTGTAATTCTTTGTTGAGTCAGTTTTTTTCTAGCTTTTGTGAAGTAGTCTTTACTAGCAAAATGACTTTTGTAATTGGAAAGATCTTAAGTGCACAATTTAAATTAGAATTTTGGAAATACAAAAAATTTAAAATGGAACAACGTACAAACAATACAATGTAAACTTTCAGAATTTTTGTAATTGAATGAAAAATATCTGCCAGTATAAAAAAAAAACACAATTTTTTTTTTGTTTTTCAGCATAAGGAAAATCTTTGTTTTTCAGCATAAGGAAAATCTTACACCACTAACATACTGCCGTCTGGATTTAAAACTGAGGAGGAGAAGTTATCCAAGGCTATGAATGAAATAATTCTCAAGGGAAAACTGGAGTCCCTCACTTGAAGATGTGACTGCTATTGCTTTAGCTTACTGCATTTGGGTATTGGAGTGATTTATGAGGAATGACTTCCCTTTTTAGCAGTGAGTTACAAATAATTTCAACATGGCATCTGAAATAAGGTGTCAATTCTTCCTGTCATCCTAGTCCTAATGCATTTTGCTCTTGCATTTCTTTTTAGCCCAGATTTTGATCTTAAACTTCAATCTGAATTTTTCCAGATCTTGATTTTTCATAATCTGAACCAGTGGAATAGAGATTTTTCTTGTTTTATTTTTCATGTGTTTTCTTTAAATCTTTGGCCTCTTCTTTGTGAGAAAAGTCACTAACTGCCATGTGAATTATTCTTGAATAAATAAACCAGTTCTTAGAAGAGATCCCATCAGCTACCACCTGTCTTCAGTTTTTCAGTTACATACAAACATTATTCCATGTTAATTCTTCCTGGCTGCAAATATTACTTTGAAAAGACCGATGACTGTGCTCTGTGTGCATCTAACATCTGAAGCAAAGCGGACCCCTTACATGTATATCCAAGCAATTAACCTTCTTATCATGTGCTTGGGAGCATGCAAGGTGAAGTAGCACTCTGGTGACATCATTGTCAGGTCACTGTGCAAGAATAATGAAATCATATAGAGAGGTGTGCCCTGAGGCATACTCTGTTGCCATAATTAGGTTGAAGGCTCCCTTGGAAATGATGCCTTGTTGCAAGAACATTTGCAGGAACTAATTGTGGTATGTTTTTGCATCAGTATTGGCATACTGCATCATTTATGATCTGAAAATAGCTGTAATTGTGTGCGTGATTGAGTCATTTCCTGAATTTAGTATTCTAAGCAGAGTACATATTAAATGACTAACACACTCTTGACTTTGTCATCTTTTTTATCTCTGGCTGGATTCTTAAAAAGATCTCTTTGTTCTTTTGCATTTTTAAACCAAATTAGATTTGGTATATTTTAGTGCTGCTGAGACTGACAGGCTAGCAATAATCCTTGTTCCCAGACAGAGCGTGCGCAGGTGCTGCAGGTTCTTCCCACCATCTTGCAACTCTGCCAGTGCAGTTCTGATCAGCACCACCTCTGCTGTGCCAGGGATGGCAGGTTTATTTTGAACAGTATGCACAGTGAATTTTTGAAATAGAGAAATGGTCAGTAGGGGATGAGGCTGAGGTCATCACTCCTGTTTCATTTGCAGCTCAAGTTGGAAACAAATGTACTCTCCTCAGGTACTTCCACTCTGGCTATAGCAGTCTGCATCTTAGGAGGTCCTGTTTCCTCTGAATTTTTTTCCTGTGGTCTCCTCCTACTTGTAGAGGCACCTTTTCTTTGTTATGAGGTTACACTCTTGTCTTTTTAACTGGCAGATCCTCCAGAAAAGATGAAATGACAGTTGTTTGCAGTCTTGTGAAAGCAAAATAAACAACTGGCACTGGTTTTTAGAATACTGCTAAAGAT
This sequence comes from Hypocryptadius cinnamomeus, assembly GCA_013400635.1. Taxonomy (NCBI): domain Eukaryota; kingdom Metazoa; phylum Chordata; class Aves; order Passeriformes; family Zosteropidae; genus Hypocryptadius; species Hypocryptadius cinnamomeus. Next base: position 7,687 of record VYZP01011158.1, on the reverse strand, counting down.
CTAAAATCCTGCTGCCACTCAGAGGGTGCTGCATATTAATTATGAATCATCAATATTTTTGGTAGCATCATTATCACACACACAAAAAAAACCCAACCTACAGTACTTGCATTCATATCAACCCTTTTTATTTAATTTATTTGGACTGCTTTTCTATCCTGTACCAGTTAATCGCTAGCCCTATTTCAACTCAGAATCTGAATGTTATTTACCATCTGTCTCCAAGGGATGCACTTGCCAAGTCCCTTAATTTGCTATAATTGGCAGGTTTTCAGTGTACATAATTTATATTAAAAAAAAAAAAGCTGCAATCCTGAAAAAAAGAAGATTAATTAAACCATTTCTTCTGGGCCCCTAAAAGTGTTCCAAAAGGATGGCTTTAAGGCCACAAGGTCTACTCTGTGTATGTGCTGTCACAGCTGATCACATTAAAAATGTATGTTGGGTTGGTCCCTTGTGCCTCTGCGCTGGTCAGGAGGATGTCACTGGCACCTGGGTAACATCACACATAAACAGTGAATTAAACATCTTGCATTTGCATTTGTGCCTTTTGTTCACACATTACAAACTCCTAGGCTGCAGTATAATTTATGGATACCTCCATGTAGGGAATTCTGTAGCTGATATGATAGGAAATGCTATGGAAAAAAAAAAAAAAGAAAATCAACCCCCCAAGCAGATGTACAGAATACTAAATAGAGCTACAGAAAGACCACAAATGGACTGAAAGACATTGCACATGTGGTTTGTAAACATGATTTATACCTCAGTTTCTCCTAGCTCCTTGCTGCTGGCAGCACCTGGGTGAGGAGCAGCGTGTGGTGCAGTGACGCAGTGCCCGGTGTAGGCAGCTGCCAGTTCAGGGGATGTCAGCAGCGCTCCTGACCTACCCGCATCAGGACGACTACAGCTGACTACAATGGCTCTTCTGCTGCAGTTCTACCACTGTCCTTCCAAGGCAGTGACAGAGGAAGGGTTGATGGAGAGAGGGATGGGTGTGATTCACTGTATTTGCCCTAGAAAAAGAAAGGCACAGATGAACGTGTAAATTTCCTTGTTGCTTTTATTGGATCTGTGATGATATCCAAGAGATATATGTGAGACCTTCACCAGCCTCAAAAATTGCTGACATGTGACCATGCAACCTTCTTTTGTGTCAGTCACTGTACATTTATTTATATAGATAATGCAAGAAAAGCATGAATTAACTAAACTGTGTGAAAACAAAGCTGGATAAGTCTGTTGTCTCCCTGTTCCATTACAATTCGGCATGTACCATTGCAAAGTCAAATGACATGCTTTTTTTTCTCATGATGCTCATTTTCCAGTGGCTCAAACTGCCCCATTTTCGAAGTTTGGTATCCATCCGTGTTTGATAAAGCTAACTCTCCTAACGTAGAATGAAAATGTAGGTGATGTTGAAAGGAACTTTCAGTCCTTCATTGACCTTTTGAAATTTCAGTCTTCCTTTCATCAGAGAAAGCATATTTTCAGACAAAACATATTTTCCAATGTCATAACTATTTCTCACAGTATTTAAAATGGAAATACTTAGGTTTTGTCACTGAACATAACCTGTATTGATAATGATGTATTTGGAAGTCATTCTGGAGGGAGGAAGGCTGACTTCAGTGATTGTAGTGTATACTAGATTAGCTACTGTCAGGTCTTTGAAAGTCACTTTTTAAGATTGCAGGAAAGCACATTCATGGAGTTTCATCCCTTCCCTTACCTGAAAGACATCATTAAACAAAATGCTTTCCTTGTCATTTTAAGGCCTGGGAAATAAACATGGTCTGTGAAGGATGTTTTCCCTGTTTTCCTGTTAAAATGGGACTAGCTACTCAAGTGTTTTGGGATATTCTAAACTGTACTACTGTTCTGCAACTGAAACACATTAATTCAGAGCCAAGCTTATTAAATATTGATTTATATCAGGGATGTCATGCTTTTTTCAAATAACATTTTATGCGTATATTGGGGTGTATATTGCCCAATTCCCAATGTAAAATTGGAAACTTTACTAGTGCCTTCAAGCACCTGTAAAAGATTTTGGCAAATGGATGGCTAAATAGGTACAGTAAATATACAAAGGAGTGGACATATTCCCTTTTGCCTCTTTGTGAACTAATTACACCAGCAGTAAGTGAATATTCTTATACAAGTCACAAAGAAGTCCAAATGGTCCAAAAAGAGAGGGTAAGCTTCCGAACACAGGTCTGTGAAAACAGAAATAATTGTCTAGACTTGTTTTCTATAATCTTCTATATTACAGGTCATATTTTAAGACAAAGGGCTTAAAATACTGGTGCCATGATGATCTGATTATTTTTCTGTTTCCATGAACATTCTTTTCATTGACTTAAGGTCTTGGAAATGCAGTGCAAGTTCATTTGTTATTGCAGGCTTTTTTGCAGGGATAGCAGAACAAACCCCAGCTTTCCTGTCATTTTTGGTAAGATGCATAGAATTTGGTCTGCTCTAGATAATTGCTCAGAGTGTCTGAATCATTGACTGCTCAGTGCATTTTGACAGCTACGAGAGAGGATGAAGACCACAGTTATTTTGCCCAAACTGATATAAGCATGAGTGAGACAGATGGTTATCTTAGATAAACCTTGCACCTTAGGAGAAACTGTCCCATACATTACATGGCAGTCCTAGATTAAGTTTTCTTCTTGACTGATTGCAAAGTCCATATCAAAAATCTGTTTTGAGACTGAGAGCACCTGAGATTAGGGCTTTTCAGGGAATTTCAGTGTGAGAACCCAGCACCTCTCTGTGCCTATGTATCTATCTACTTGTCTATCTACCTACCTATCTAATCTCATCAGAATATTGCCACCTCTTTTAAACAGCACCAAACTTCTCATTAAAATAATTTTTTTCTTGCCTTTCTTGCAAGCTTGGAAGTGTCTGATTTTGCAAGGATCTAACAAATGATTTGGAGGATTTTGGAATTAGCAAAATGCCAATCTTAACAAATTAGTTTTCAAAGCACGGAGATTAACTTTGATAAATGTGTCATGTTTGCCTATTCTTGTACATACATCTAAGTATCATCTAAATGGGGTAATTTGAGTTTTAGTCACATTCAGAAGAAACAGATACAATGTAGAAAAACCATATTGATCTTTAAAAGGCAGGAAGGACTTCAACTTTAATCTGCTTCTGCCTTGGTCTGTAAAGAACAGGCACTTTAAAGTGGAACATGTTTGAGAAAGGTCTTTTGCTGTGTTTATTTTGAGAGATGTGAGGGTTTTTTTTGGTTTTGGGTTTGGGTTTTTTTTTTTGTTTTTGTTTTGTTTTTGTTTTTTTTAATAGTTCATAAAAACCAGTCACATTCTGGAAAAAATCCTTGAATTTACCTAATACATCTTCTATAAAGAATATCTAGGAGAAAAAAAATTCATTCAGAGATAACCAGTGATGGAAGGAAAAATACAGAATTATTTACAGAGGCTGCCTATGTATAGAGGCTACAGAGTTCAGCTAACAACTACTTCCTTTCATACCTAGAATGTATCAAGCTGAATTAAAATGTCTTTTGTTTCTCAAATTTAAAAAAAAAATTAAAAAGATAAGGGAAAAAGAGGAGGACTAAGGACAATGAGGGTAACAACCACACTCCTACATTTCTATGTAGAATTCTCATTATGCTATTTATGAGGAGGACTTCTTTGGATATAAACTTTTTATGGTACCTTGGTGGTCTCATCTAAATATCAGTGCTAGCCCTCTGAAAAAAGTCCTACTGAAATTCTGGCTTGCTGAGGTCTTTAAAACTCCAATATTTACTCACATAGTACTTCTTTAAGGGAAGCTGAGTCCTCTGGGAAATCTGGCCTTTGACGTAGGCATGGTGACATTTGTACACAAGTCAATCTATGGGTAAGATTTCAGTGCTTGGTGTTTTCAGAGCAATGGCTCTCCTCTAACCCTGGACGATTTGTCCTTTTGCACTATGGTGCTTTTATTTTGTTATCAGATCCATGAAGCTCTCTCTGGCTATTCCAAAGAATGTCTGCAAGGTCATGGGAGTCTTTGCTGATTCAGGAAAGACGTGTTTCATTGTAAAAGGCTGCTTTTATTTTGTTTTTGTTTTCCAGCGTGTATGCATGGAATGCTGTTGTGGTTGTTTCAATGTTTACAAGATATTTCCTTCAGTGATAGTTTCACTTCTGCCAAAAGAAAAGTTAAAAAAAAACCCCATTAATGAGCTGACAGTGCTTTTAATACTGCTTCAAAAGGAGAGGGAATTCTTGTGTGCCAAACAAATGTTTGGAGCGGTCTCAGACAGCAACATTTGTTCTGCAAGGGAATGAGCCACAATAGGACACTTCAGCTGCTGAACATCTAAATGTACTCAGATGATGTAGTGCTCAGATGCCCAGCCAGTTTCCAAGATAAGTAGCCTTTCTGTTAATGTGGCAAAAGGCTGTGCTCTACTTAATGCAAGCGGAGGGAAAATCTCCCACCTCAAGGTTTAGGACTCCCCGCAGGAAAAAGTTACAGAGCTTTAGGCAGAAGTGTGAAATTGGGAGTATTACATGTCTTGGCTCATCAAGAAGGGGGATGCTCTTGACAGAATAGAGGCACATTCTTGATGTTTGTCAAATTTTATGGCACATTTTTATCCATTTTGAGACAGTGACAAAATCGTTGCAAGCATTTTTGTAAAATGTTAGGCTCACTTTCTGACCAGAATTTTATAAGAAAATGACAGCAAAAATTGAAAAGTGGGATTTCTTGCTTTCATGGGCACTGTCACAAATCATCCCCAAAAGAATGATTATGAGCTAAAAAATAACAAATACAGCTTCAAAAAAGTTCATCCTTTTTTATTTTTAATTGTTGCTCTCTCTTTCAAGAAAGTTTCACCAAACATGGAATTCTGCATTATGTTTTGAGGATTATTCAAGGGCACAGTTCTTCTTTTCTGGCTTTCACAAGCTTGGGCTAGCAGTCAGGCAACATAGTTCCTCTGTCTGAAGATCGGAACACTTGAAGTTGACGGCTACATTGGTTTTGTACACGTACTCTGGGTGAAGTCTTACCTTTTAGATAATTTGCCTTTCTGTTGCAGGACGTCTTAGCTCTGGGAATCGCTAACTTGGAATTATCCTGATGTTCCTAACAAGTGCAGGTAGCTAAGTTATACTTAGAGCATGGTAAGGAGGGAATTTTTCTGCAGACTGCAGTGGAACTCTTTGTACAGTTCCACCTGAGAAAAGCATCATAAAATGGTCCTGTGCACTCAAGACAGATTTGCTATTCCATCAGAACAAAAAAATGTGGATAATCTTACTGATATGAAGTCACATGGCTTTCGATTTACTCCACAGATCATTCTTTGGACCAATATCTCAGCTAGTGCTAATTGATGTAGCTCTGAATTTAATTAAATTTTGGAAGCTCTTACTGCCTGAGAATCTGTCCTATAGATTACTTTTGGAATAAGCATGTAAGCGTGATCTATTCAGAACTGCAATTTATGCTTTAACTGAAGGTAAATGATGGCTATTTGGTGATTAATATCCTGTTCTTATGCCAAGTCAACTTAAGATGTGCTAACTTAATTTATCACTAACCAGCAGTTACTATCTAACTGCAATTATTAAAAAAACCCATATCATTTGACCTTTGAGCAATCATGTGGGCAGACCACCCCTTGAAGTTT
>VYZP01011151.1:33860-51683 GCA_013400635.1 Hypocryptadius cinnamomeus | reverse complement strand
TAAGCTCTCTCATTACATGTGTATAAACCAATTCTCTGTGGTGTTATTCCTGTGCTAAATGCTATAACTACATAAATCTTGAATTAATGGAGACTTTATAGTTCCTGAAAATGAAGGGTAATTGCTATCTGTTAATGCTGTTGTTGCTATTAAAGGAAGTATATATTTTCAGTAACAATGTTTATGGACCGTGAGCTTCACGTCTCAGCTAGTGCACAGAGAAGAGACAGTGTAATACAAGTATCAGACTGACTCCCTTTCTCTCCCTCCTCCCTCTCAAAAAAGCACAGTATCATTTCCACAGCTTCAGCAAGCAACACTGCAATCCTCCTCCCAGCTGCAGAGCCCAAACCAGTGTCCTTCACTGAGCACAGAGTAAAGGAAACAGGATTTGCATTTCCATCTCGGGGAACGCATGATTTGCTAAGTTTCTCGCTTGGTTAAATGGCTGGACACTCACTTTATTAGTTTGGGTATCTCAAACAGTTCTGTGACAAGCACATGGTGACAGAATGATAGGTGTGAGAAAGTATCATCCCACTTACTTCCTCTGAGATTTCAGCAGTGATGCAGAAGTGAAAGGCTATACTTGGCCAGAGACAGTTCTCAGAAAGTAGATGGGACTGACAAGTCCCCTGCCTTGAGCTCCTCTTCTCCAATTATTAAAAACAGCAGTGCAATGTTTGGAAACACTCACAATCTGCTGTGAAACTGTACCTTGCACTAAAGTAATGGCTCCTCTTTCTGATACACTGTACATGTGACTGACTATGCTCAATTGCTTTTCTCCCCTGGAGCCCTGCACAAGGAAAAAAACCAAACCATCAGGAGTGTGTTTATATTTTACAATGCAGTGAAGGTAAAACCTTAATTTTACCCTAACATCTATGTTTGAAAACATTAGGAGCTCAATCGCCCATACACCTATGAACTAAATAAATAGTGGATAATTACTAGCATGGTACAGAGAGAGAAGTAGGAGGTGGAAAATTTCAGTTTTGCTTCTAGCTCAGTCGCTGACTCAGTTTGTACTTGAACATGAACTTTTTTTGTCTGCTTTCCTCGTGAGTTTTATGCAGGAAACACTGACCCGCTGTTTATGACTAACAAAAAATGTTATGCAAATCAAAAGTACATTAGTAATTCCTGCCCTGCCCTTCCTTAGTGCCAGCATGTGTAGGTGTACCTTGAAAAAGCTGGTTCTTGCTGACCAGGCAGCATTGCTCTGCAGCAGTGGGGAAAGAAGCCGACCCATCACGTAATTTGGGAAGGCTGGTGCTGGGCTAGGCACTGTGCTGAATCCTCCACCGGCTGCAACAGCCTGGGAGCATTGGCAGGAGATACATTCTGCCATCACAGGGAGGAGGAAAATGAGTGTAGTCCCTCAGGACAGTCACACCAAAATTTTTACAGCTCTTTGTTGCATCAGTCAGATTAAGTTTTAGACAAACACTGAATGAGTTTCCATGGGAGTGCAGAATGTCAGGTATCAACAGAGTGAGTAAAACTGCCCCTGTGCTCCCCAGCTGGAAGGCAATGTTGCACTTACATTACCCCATGAAAGGTTTGAAGCATCTTCACTTCAACCCTGGTGAGTTTATGTGCATGTGCCCACATCTTTGCTGACAAGAAAAAAACCCCACTTAATTCCAGGGACCTATTTAATAGGACTGTGTCATGTTTTACGTCTCTGCAGATCAGGCAAGAGATAGAAAGATGATGATCTTGCGCTGCTCTCCTTATGAAGAAAAGAAATGTTATTATTAAGGCAGAGTCACCTTAAGGAGAAGGTAGCTGGGAAATAGGTGAGCCTAGAAAGTCAAATTACAGTTACAGAAATGTAAAGAAATGTCATATTAATGGTAAGGAACACTATAATAGCCTTTCATTTGCTGTAAAGGACAGCAAGTTACCAGCCAAACACAATGCAGCTTCCTCTGAAGGTAACCTCAGATCCCACATTCTGAAAGCTAATCAATGTTGTTCAGATTTCAATTTCTTCTCTACAAGGTGAAGTCAAACCTAATCTAACAAACGTCAGTCTCAGATGTAATGCCTCTAGCTGGGTCTACCAGTGTAATTTAGATAATCATTAATAGCATAGCAGTATAATAAAACTACATGTCACTTACAACTTCATCTGAGCTTTGACTGGCAGATCTTTAAACAGTTTTCTAAGTGATTGCTTTTACTTCCTTTGATTGGGCAGTCTGAGAAACGTTTTAACCCCATGGTATCTAAGCTTTTAGGGAACAATATTTCACCCTCACCACCCCTGCTGTCAGCTCTGCTGCTGTGTAACCTTGTAAGAAAGAGAACTTGGGGAGAGGGGTGGTTTCAGTGAGTCACTTTATACATATATACTCATATAAATTTAAAATAATATAAAATAAAATAGGTATAGTATCTTTCATTCAACACACGATTTAAATGTTTCTCTCCAATCAAGCCACCATCTCAAAGCACAGCTTTTGCCATACTCCAAGAATATTTAGTATCTGATGGGATTTTTAAAATAAGAAGTTGAAGAAACCCTAATGCTTCTAAAGCTATAACAATACTAACAAAAAGCTTTCACAGCAGTCTCTTGAACTCATGGTAACCTCTGATGCAGCCGGGTGTGCTGCTGAAGACACAGGGCTACCTGAAGTCAGCCTTTACTTGTGTAATGCTGATCCAGGAGAAAACTCTGTGCCACAGCTTCTCATCAATGAATGCAAGAGACTGGACAGCCAAAATATAATACAGGTTTGATGAAGAGCTGACCTGAGACTGACAGGTTTGATCTGCCAGAAGCTAGCATGGAACACTCGTCTTTTATATATTTGATGTTTAAAAGCATGGTGCCACTGGTGCTGCACAGTGGAACTTGTCTGTTTTCCTTGCAGAGGTGAACAAGAAATCCCCATACACAAACTACAACCTTTCAATGACCAACCTCTGTATTCAAAAGAAGGTCAGAAAAATCATTGCTCTGTGATAAATATGCATGCATCATGACAAAACACTCCTTGACAGTTACCACACTGCCTTGGGAGGGCAGGGCCCATCTTCTAACTGATTACAAAGCTGACATCCTCAAAGGTTACTATATATAAAATATTGGCTCCTGACAAGTTATCAGTGGAAACTTCCCCTGAAACAGCACTAATGCTGTAAGTCAGGTCTCACAAAATGCTCACATAATAATCAATAAAGACTATTATGTTAACGGGACTCTCTTTCCTGTAAATAGAAGTGAAGAACACAGAGTAGCTGATCTGATGCTTTTTCATTCAATTGTAGATATTTTTAAATTTGACATAAAGACTGGAGGAAAATGTTATTTTCAAATTCATTCTTATTTTGACTATCAGGGAATTTCCAAGCACATGAAATAAGAAAATTCAGTCTTACCTTATCGTCAATATCGCTCTCGCTGTCACACTGTGGATTAGAGAGAGAAAAAAAGATTTTGAGAAACACCTTTATGTATAGGGATCCTCTGCATCATCCTCTTAAATCTTTAGGATAGCTGTTTATGATGTTCACAGTTCAATGAAACACACTTCTGATGTCTGCAGTAATGCCTTTTACATTGCTAGCATAAACCAGACAAAGCCAGATCCTCTCTTATACAAATTTATGGTGTACTCTTACTTGGATGGGGGAAAGCAAACTTTAAATAAAAAAGACAATCAGTGATGCATTATAACAACCACCGTAACACGAGTACCACAACAAAAAGCACGCCTTTTTATCATCCCAAATCATGGAATATATAGTAACAGTTTTGCATTGCTTCACCTTGATAAGCACTTTGTCATCTAACAAGAAAACTGTGAAACTGGCAATCAATTTCTAATTTAATGAGTGGTACCAAGAATAGTAATTAAAATACATCATAAATTCTGGTACATTTTTTACTTTGAATGAGATCACGATCCCAGGAGGAAGTGTTTACTTAAAGAGTTTTGGAGTGCAATCTCTTTCAGGCTCTGAAAATGAAATGCTCTATTTTCACAGCACAAATGATGGAAAGATAACTTGAGCACTGAACATTTCAGGACATGCACATCTTGCTGGCTGGAGCTCAGAAAGATTTACAGTTGGGAGCAGCAGTAAATCCCTTGGTGTCTGTTATGCTGACAGAAGTGGTCAGTGTGTCCTGTAGCCTTGGTGCCCAATGGGAATTTTCTCCATCAGCCAACTGCTGATGGGATGGCCTGGTGGGTTTCTGTAGCTGGCAGCACCCTACAGAGTTCACTGTGTCAATAAGAGGGGACTCTGCAAGCCAGCAGTGACAACCCACAAATGTGGAAATGGTCCATGAGAACACACATGATTCAGTGACATGAATGTAAAAGGAATAGATCTCTTTGGTCATTTTGTCCAGATTTCCTCCTGGAGTAGGGAAGGGGAATCTTTCCTGTCACATTTTATCCTCAAGTCACACAGCAGAAATTTCAGCTGTTACATTCTTAGTTTTCTGCTGATTTATGAGAGAATATTTAATCTCTTCTTCTTCCATTTGAACCTTTTATTTTTTTTTTTACACAAACAGCCCCGATATATTGGAGGAATCTCCCACAGTGATTCTGCAGTGAAGAGTGCTCAGCTTCCCAACTCACACCTTATTCCCATTTCACTGCAGTCAAAATGCTTGGTTTAAGGAATCTGTTTTTCTATAGTCTTGACTAAGCAGAACTCTTTCTTTCAAAAGGAAACCATTTTACACTGCCCCACATGATCCACAGCATGTTTTTCACAGAGAAATCTGACTGTTTAGCAGGATGTGCACAGATCAAATTGTATGTGTAACTGTTCTGGAAAAGAAAGAACCTGAAGAAAAATGGAAGAAGTAATGGGACACTGCCTTGCAGGGGCCAGGAGCTGTGGGTGGGCAAGATCTACAGGAAAAAACAGAGTTAATACCAGCAAACTGCACAAAGTCCCATCCAATTGCTTTGTAGTAGGCAAGAACATCAGGTAGCCATGTCTTTAGCAAATACCTTGCCACCAGCCATTTGTGCCTTTTTTGTGACTTTTATTCTGTCACTGACCTTTATGGAAATTATCATACGAAACACAGTTTCTGGTTTTTTTCACAAACCAAAAGTAAACTCAATCCTGATAAATCACCATGAGCAGCCATCTGCTGACTTCCCCAAACCCGTGTCACGCAACCACAAACAATTAGAGGTGTCTGCTCTGGGCTTGGAATGGGACTAATTGTCCATCACACTGAGACATGCTGAAACAGGTTTGCTGGGCAAAGGCTGCCCCAGTACCTGCTGCATTTGTGCCTGCCCAAGACAGCAATAATTCATGCTGACAGAGCAACACATTCATCAAAACTGAGGTGGGGGTGGGGGGAAGATGCAGTCACAGCAGTCCACTTCTTATTATTTACATTCTCCTGAGAAACACTGGCTGAGCGGAGGGAAGCCTTTCACCTCCACCCAGGGGGAGTTCAAATCAAGCTCTAATGCTACAGGGACTGTGCATTCCTCCAAATTATTGGCATAATGGAGTGGGTCACAAAGACCTTGTTATTTTACCCTTTAAAGCCTGTCTACACTAAAGTATCCTAAGTTACCATTTTAATCTTGGTGCTCATTCACATGAACGCTCATATTTTAGAGGCAGAATTGACTCTGTGATTCATCGTTCAGACTAAAGCATGTTACAGCAGAATTATATCTATTGCAAGAATGGCATAAAAATAAGTTAGCACACTCAGCTATGGGTTTCTTCAAATTGTATGCTTAAGCAATATCAACACAAATTTTAATTCTAACAAGGGCTTAAAAATGATACACTGCAGTAATAAAATAACCAAATAAATTGAACTTCAAAATCCATTGACTAGAAAGCATTCAAAATTATCACCAAATCTCAGATACTTTTGCCTATGAGTCCTGGTTTAATAAAACCTCAGTACTGTAAACATTATCAAATTTAGCTTAAAAATATTTGAGATGTAAACAATGCTTTGAACTTTAGCAATCATTATTATTCAAAAACACGGTAATATTTTAGTCTTCTCTGGCTTTTGTAACAAAACTTGTCTTCATAATTCTTACTGCATTATGATATTAAAAAAAAGACAAGAGGGTTTTTCTTGTTGAAAACAGATGACTTCCAAAATTTGTATACCTACAATGAGTATAAAACCCTCTTACAGATGGCTTATATTACTAAAAGGTGCAGAACTGCTTTACGTAGGTGCCCAATTTTGCTTTGTACCAATATGCAACTTTGTCTCATGTAGATAAGTGAAAGTTGCAAAAAGTCAGTGAACCATCAAATCCACATGCTAGATTTTATAAACAGACATATGAATGAAGCAAACATCTGCTCTCTGAGGATACATTTTTCCCCATTCAGGATCTGTAAAGACTTCATAATTAATTGCTTTTAAAATGGAAAAGACGGCAAAGAATTTTATTTCATTTTAGCTTACATCTTCCTTACTTTAATCATGATTGCATCAGTCTGGAAACTGCAGAAGGCAGCAGGGCTGTGGATGCAGATCCACATGTGAATGTGGCTCCGTGGACACAGAGCCTTGTGTGAAACTGTGACTACAAGATGAGTGGTTTAAAAACTGCATTTGTGGAGTGAGTTGCCTAATTTCTTGTTTGCCTTGTGAAAGCAAATCCTCTGCCCCCTCTGCAGCCATGTAGGATCACTCACACACATGAACTGTCCCTTGTATTGGTTCCTACCTGGCTTTAAACCACCAAAATACTTAACTTAATCCATGTGAGAATGTTCCAAACTGGCCTAGAGGATGAGAGATCATGGGGAAGACTTAACACACTGATATTTATAAATTTGGACTTCTGCTTAACATACAAGAAAATAAAATCTTGAGACTTATGGCTACCAACCTATGCTAACCTCCCACCAACCCCTGAAGAAAATACAACCAGCTTTGGTGGAAAAGAATTCCCAAGCTTCAGAATTCCCACAGGTTTTCTTTGTTTTATGTAAAAGGAACAGGCTCCCACACTTGCATCAAGAAACAGGAACCCAGAGGCTGCTGAACGAGCAACAGCACAGAAAAAACCAACGCCAGCAAAACCAAACAGGCCCAGACAGAGCTGCGAAAAGCAGAACCACTGCTGACCCCTCTCCCTCCCCTTGGCTGGGGTGTGTGTGTTGAAAAGCCCCAGTTTCGAGGGGCTGGTTCAGTTTTTGTGGGAACTCCTTCGGCCTCACATGCCTGCTCTCCTCCAGCCTCCTCCTCACCCTCGCCCCGCAGAGCCCTGGCTCAGCACACAGACTGCACACAGGCTCAGCACACAGAATGAGGCAGGGGCCTTCCATCCCCGGGATTTTGGAATGAATAATGCAGTCACGGGAGAAACTTTGGTTCGGCCACAGAGGGTTTTCTGTGTCTTAAAAGCCAACTTATCCCGTGTGAGGAGGAGGAGGAGGAGGAGGCCATGCTGCGAAGGGTGAGGCCACCACCCGGCCAGGCTCACCTCCCACGCTGCTGTTGTTGAGGGACAAAAGCCCTTGTCAAAACAAAAAAAAGTTAAAGAAAATGTGGAGAACGGCAGCTGTTGAAAGCAACGGGGGCTCATTGAAAGACAAAAGCTTCAATTACCTGGATTTTTCTAAAGTCCTGTTAACACTCCTGGTCTATAAGCAGGACTGTAAACAGCCATTGTACAGGGTTCATAAAGGCTCCTAAAGGGATTATTCACTGGGTTGTGCCAATTGCATCTCAATTCCACCAAGAATGTTTGCAAAGTCCCCTAATTGTGCAGCTTTTTGGAAACAATTTCTTGCAGTGACAGATTCCAGTTGGAAGGAAGCCTCCCATGAGGTGAGGTTCAGCAGGACAACACAAAACTCAGGAGTCACAGATGGAGCATTCATGTGTGTAGACTGGGCCTTGTGGTTTCTCATTTTTTGGATGCCTGGGGTGAAATCTCTCTTTGCAAGACCCCTCTCCATCATGGCTCTCCAACCTGGCAATGAGCTGTGATGCATTCCATCACCTCCTTCTACAAACCACCTCAAGAGAGGACGAAGATGGACTTATGGTTACTGTAAAACAGGCAACAGCATATTCGGCAAAGGACCTTCTCTTATCATTACACTGGCATCGAGCTCCTTACAAGCTATATTAAAACTGTACTATGATTCTCATTGTTTTCTGGTGAGTTTAGGAATCAGGAGAATGTCCTTCGACTCTTTTCTTACCCCCAATGTTTTAACTACTACATCACCCAGCTTTTCTTCATATAATAAAAACACTACATTGATTAACTGACATTACATAGTCATGTGAACTGTCTCATACCAGGAATAAGAGCTTCAAGAAATGAAAACAAAACCAACCAAGTCTCCTAAGATTGCAACAAGACTGGTAACACCTGGATGTTATGTCACAATGGGTGCAGAGAAATACGGTTATTTCAAATGGAGCCACTTCCTCCAAGCTGTTGAGAAGTCACCTCAGCTTATCCATACAAACATGGTTATCTCCTACTTCACCCAAACCCAGTGGTTTTTGATTTAGGTTGTGCCTACACAGTCCCAAGGCTGTGGGCCCTGTTGGGCCAGACACTGCACAGCACAGGAGCTACAGGCTCCTGCCCAGACAGCTGAGAGAAAGGCTTGTTTTTTCCCTCACCACATAAACACACATACCTATAGATATTATTTATATTATGATTAAGCAGAGGGCGATAGACATCTAAGCTAGCCATGTGAAGAAACAGATCCCAGCCTGGAGGGACATGCAATCTAACCAGTCTACCTGCAATTAGAACTGTCTGGGGAAGCGCAAGGCTGAGAGGAGAGGAGGCAAAAATATTAAATATACTGCCTATAACATTACAATGAAAGCTGCCAGGGTAGAATATGTATGCAGAGAGTTGCGCAGAATATCTGAACAGTGTAGACACCTATGCAGCCTGCACACCCACTCCACAGCCATGTTACTGCTATCTTATTATTTCCAACCATATTTAGTTACTGAATTTTCTTTTAATAGCAAGGCTTGGGGAAGTACCAAGCTTAAATCCTGGGTTGTTAACATTTCTTTTAAAGGAAGGAGTAAAATCAAGCCTATTTTTAAGAGCCCTCCCTTCTCCATGCCCTCTGAGCTGACTTCCCAGGAGCAGTGGTGGTACGTACGGATGCGCGCTTGTGTGTGCAGGGGAGGGTGTTGTTTCCTATTAAGTCTGGCATCAGATTCATGTCTGCAGGGGCTTGCTTAAGATGATAGGAAGAGAGAGTTTTATCATGAGCCAGACTGACAGAAAAGCTTGCTAATGGGACTTGAGGCATACACAGGAAAGAAAGTGCCAAAACATTAAGCTACCGCCAAGTGTCAGAGGGCCACTGATTTATTGCAGCAATTTTGCCACTGTGTCCTTTATAAGGTCCCACAAGTCCTTCCTCCTGGCAAGAAGCTGTGAGCTGCTGCAGCTCGGGGAGAAGTTTAGATCCAGAGCACAGAAAGTGTCCAAGCGAAAGGCGGGGGCCGGGGGGAGGACGGAAATCGAATGTTGACTTGAACTTGCCCCAGGCAGCAGAGTCCTCTTAGCTCCACTGCCTCCCTGACAGCTTGATGAAATGAGTCAGGGCCTCCCCATGGCTAGACCAGCTCAGGCTTCCAAGTGCCGGGGTAGAGCTGTAAGAAACAGATTGAGCCTCAGGGCAGCAATTTTTTTTTTTTTCCCTTTCTCTCCTCAGCATTTGGCTGGGGGAAGGGGGAGGTTATGAGCACTACAGATGTATAGGCTGAGCCTTTGTCTGCAGAGGGGGAGGGCGAGGGGGAGAGAGAAGAACAGCAAGAGAGTATTAGCTATGGCAGCCGAGAATAGCCCAGAGCACTATAACTAATTTTGAGGGGCAGTGATGCATTGTACGGGCTATGTGCTGTTTGGTCTGAGGGGGCCCCTGTTGTGAAGCAGCAATCAAGAGGACATTTTGTTAAGTGACCAACAGCTGTCATCTGCAAGCCCAGAGTGGGGAAGGAGGGAGCAAGGGGAAGGGAAAAGGGGAAAAGAAAAAAAAAAAAAAAAAAAAGAGCATTTGTCCCTTGGAGGCAGAGCACATTAATCCACCAATCTGCCACAGCTTTAACTCTAAACGTGCTCGGTGCCTCCAAAGACACGAGCTCCACTCCATCAGCCACCCGGGGAAATGGGCACCTCTCGCCCTGCTCCAGCCTGCCGGATGCAGGGAGCTTCTCTACCTCTGTGGGTTGAGAAACCGACGCTAAAAATACTGTTTAAGTCTCTTTTCATTCCATAAAATTGAGTTGATCTGCTGCAGCTTAGGGTCAATCCCTCAAGGACTGTTTTTCCCCCCTTCCCTTTTTCATAGCACTCATAAATTAATCAGGAAGACCCTGACTAAGTCATTTCATGCTGTACAACATAAAAGAAAGTCCCCTGATGATCCATGCAAGGATCTATTAAAAGCGGGAGGAGGGAGGGAGGAAGGGTTAGGGAAGAGGGAGAAAAGGGAGGGAGGGGGAAGGAAAAAATCTCAACCTTTTTGATATTTTAGGATAAAAGCTGGAGGACTTTGTTACGAATTCTAGCCAACATCAAAACACCTTAAATAATTCAAAGAACATGTTAAAGGGAAGAAACTGAATGTTGCTCTGATGTTCAGTTGATGCAACGCAGAATATTACCCAAAACAGCACAGCCTGTTAAGGGAGACAGCAGCCTTGAGCATTTCAGTTCTTTAGAAAAATGTCAGAACCTGTAAAAATCATAATTTCCAGCAACTTTTTTTTTTTTTTTTTTTTTTTGCATGATATAAACTCAGCGAGACTGAAATGTAGGTTTCTGACAAGCTGTTAACAAGACAACTTTAGAAATCTGTCTGGAGCTCTCAGGGAGATGGGCTGCCATTTCACTGCTTCGAAGAAGTTCATGACATGACAAGCAAAAATCAGGGAACAGAGACCTAAAAACCACGGTGTAATTTTCATTTGCTTCTGTCGTGAAAGAATTCAAGCAGAAATATTAGAAGGCTGCACAACTAAAAAAGCCAGGAACTGGAAAATCATAGCTGTGGTTTGACAAGCACATCTTTTATGCTGAAAATGGTTTCTTTATTATTATACCTATACACAGGAAAGCACTTTGGAGAAAAAGGGATAATCACAAATTATTCCTTGAGATCTACAAAATAAGATCTACAGCTGCCTACTTTCCAGCCAAGTCTAAAAATTACCTAGTTCAAGGGAGAGAGTGACCAACCCATCCTGAAAAGGCTGTAAGAGCCACCAGATTTCTCTTCATTTACCACATCCCTGCCCTTCCCCCCCAATAGGAAAGGTAGAAAGACCTTTCCATAGTGCAGTCTTTTACTGGAGCCTACACAGAATGTTGCTACCTAAATGCTTAATAAAGACACATTCATTAAAAACAGAAAAGTCAGCATCCAATGCCAACTACACACCAGATTTTGGTACCACACTCAGGAGAGGCCTTCTGGCTGGTTTACCATATTATACCTCCTATTTCAGGCCTTAATATACCAGCAGAATGATTTGGCATAATTTTTGGATGAATTAATGATGCTCTTTCCAGAATCAATCTATTCTACTCAATGGTCAGAAAAAAAGTAGATTGATCTATCTATCATCTATCTGTCATCTATCTATCTATCTATCTATCTATCTATCTATCTATCTATCCATCCCCATATAATACACCTCTTTCAATATTTGGACTTTCACTATTTGGACTCATTCTAAGTATTTAATGGTAGGCTGATGTAGCTGCCTGGAAGTCAATTTACTGACTGGGATTGACTCATTATATCTATGGCTGCAGAATCTCAGCACCCTTGGGAAAGCTTGAGAAATCCAACATACAATTTCATGATTAATTTCAGCCCATATTGCCAAGAAGGAGAGTGATCGGACAGTGCAGGAGGTAATTTTCACTTGTACTGTCCATGAGTACACCACAGGGTAATGTGAATTATGGACCAGACTTAGCCCAGCATTTGCAAGGATCACACAAATAATGAACTGAAGCTTTTTCACCTCTTTCCTATCTCTCCTTGTTTCCACACCATCTCTGGTGGTGCACCCACAGCCACACTTGGGTAATTGAAAGAACAGTGCACACAAACTTGAGTGGTTGATGCTGCATTTCATCAATTTACAAAACAGAGGAAACTCTGACAAGAAAAGGGATGCAGTCTGTTTCACTTCTGAAGTGCTCACAAGCTCTTTTCACTCTTCCCTTGCTTGGGCATTGTGTCACCTGTCACTCATTTTCCTTTCATTAGACAGACACTCTTGGAGACATTACAGAAACTGTACATGGGTTTTCACTAAGAAACCAGAGAAACACCCATTACTTTCTAATTCTCTTGTTTTAGGTTATGACTAACACCAAGTGCTTGCAAGAGACATCTTGCCTTGCTGTCTCCCCTTTACCACAAGCCTCCTGGCCCAGAGTTACCTGGACCCCTGCCCCAGCTGCTTTGGTCCCTCATGCTCTCCTGGGAGGAGCAGACACCAAGATGGGATTTGCAGTGGCTCACTGCACAGAGCAACTCTAATTTTGTTTAATGCAAGGATGCCAAGATGGTATGTCCAACAGAAGAAAAATGGCTTAAAGCCATTATTTATAACAATGAGAGGCTGCTGCTGTTTGGAGAGGGGGTTATAAGCTTTCTCTAAAATTAAGGAGTTCAGGACTTAATATGGATATAGTCAAAAGCCACTTTAACCATAATGATCTGTCTAGTAATTCCCCATTTACTATAAACATCAGCTTTCTTCTATTTGGATTGCAAGTCTAGTCTATTACTATGCCATATCCATGTCACTGTGGAGTCACCAAAAACTATTGGGCCAGGACAAAACAAGAGAATTTGTTAAAGTACCCTCCTCTAATGGAAAGCATTTAGTTATTCTCAGCTATGTGACTCCATGGTATGTGACTCTGTTTGGGAGCTCCATTTACATATTTATTTAGCAGAGAACATGCATGGCTGTCTTCCCTCCGTGCAGAACCATTATGAGCTGCAGGAAGCTGTTAGAGAGGTTTTCAGCATGGAACTCAGGAGGAAAGGCATTTCCAAATACCTCCCTATCCTGCTTAATGACAGCCACCCTCTGGAATCAGGGTGATGGATTTCTGGTTATGAAGCTTGCTGTGGTTTCTTACAGCTCATTCACGTGAAAGCTTATTTTATTTCATTTATACATTTCTTGATGTATATATTTACACACACACACACTTTTTCTCATGCTGCCAACTTCCTTTCCTCCTTACTTCTCCCCTTAATTCCAAGTGGTGCAGCAATGAAAGAACACACCAGGTTATGCACGAAGACACCCATCTGAGAACCCTAAAGTTCCCCCACAGGTATATTACAGCTTTTTGCATTCAAATTCAAGCTGAAGGCCCAAAAATGTCTAACATGAACATTCAGAAGAGGGGACTAATTTTAGAACCAGAGCTGACATGACTCAGGTATGAAGGCAAATCTCTTCTGGGCCTTAGGCTGGAGAGGCAGGAGGAGTGGCTGAAGCCAGGCTGAGTTCAGGTGGGTGAAGCTGGGCTGACCAGCTGCACACCTGGAAACACACCACTACCCTGGTAAATAGAATATTTTAGAGCACTGTTTAATTAGGGATTCTGAACATGGAAAACAATCTAAAGCACCTACTGTGTTCTCAAAATACATTAATTCAGTGAAAAGAACTTTCTCATTCCTCACTTAATGAATATATGAAGGTTATGTGAATCAGCTGCTTTGTTTTGCCAAATGCCTTTAGTCACTAAAAGTCCCTGTTGCTGTCAGGGACAAGATTAACTATACTTATATATAATTAATGTTATTTAATTCCACTGCTATTTAACTCATAGCAAGGTTTATGTTGTTGTGGGTAAAAAATATTAAGCTTACTATAGCTACCATTAATGTTTGCATTATTGAACATTAAAATTCAAATCTGGTAAAATATTTAGCACAAGAATTGAGACATCTACAGAAGGCCTATTCCTCCAAGGAAATCCAGAGCACGTGCTTACAGATTTCAACCACTGCTTTTAAAATAAACCTTAAGGGACGGCTGCCCCACTCACCACAGGCGAACTACCCTGGAACAAAGAAATTCACCAAGAGAGAAATAAAAAAGATTTTAAATATGAAAACTAAAAACCACCTCTGCACACCCCCACACCCCCAACATCCAGCAGGTGTCATTAGCATTAATACAATGCAAATTAAATCTGCTTTATTTTTTTCATTCCATTTAGATCTTAGAAATATTAAAGTAGATAAGTCTTGGAAGTGAAGGACAAGCATTGCCTAGGACATACATTTGGGCATCTTCAGTGTAATCTAAGGAATATAGCAGAGACTTCAAGCTAATTTGATAAGAAAATAACAACTTGGTTATTCACTCTTACAGAATTATGCCCCATCAAAAGTAAATATAAAAGCTTCAAGACCTATGCCATGACATGGAGAATACTTCTTTGGACCCCTAAATGACAAACCTTTAAACACTAAGCAATTTTGAAAACATATATATCCTACTCCAGGTAAAATTGTAAAGGCTTCCCCTTACCTTAGCATGTCTGTTCCTCTTTCAAAGCCCACAGATACTAATTTGTTCTTGTCAGCCCCCAAAATGCCCATGATTGGTGGAATTGTAATGATTTACAAATGGAGCCTCCTACCTCACTGTTCTGCTTTCAGACTGCCAAGGTAGCTTGAGCAGCACTGACCTCAAAGACCAAGACAAGCGCTGGGTGTACATGTTGAAAGATGGGAATGTGAGTATCCTTAGCTAAGCCATCCTGAAACTTTCTGAACAGGCTTGAGCAAATTTATGCTTTCTATTGTCACTTTTTATATTTGTATTTTCCTTCCAGAGCTGATGAGGAAATGCTCAGCTCTGTGGATAGATGTCATTTATGAACAGAAGTTCCAACAAGTCAAAGTGTTCCCTCAGCACTGATGACCCCCTATATGTCTAATCCAGACTTGAGCAATTAGAGAATAAAAGAAAGAGAAAACATCTCAACAGGAGGGGAAAGAAAAGAAAAAGAACAGACTGAAGAGTGAAAATGGAAAAAAACAACTTACTGCTCTGTGGACCAATAATGAGATGGGGCTACCAACACTGTTGGGAATGGGCTCTATCACCTTTCATTAGCACAAAGAGGAAATAATAATTAGCTGGAACAAGCTATTATGTATTTGTCACAGCATCAGAACACATTGAATTATACAAATCTTTTATTTTCCAGTAAGTTATGACCAAAGAGAGGAGAATATGAAATCTGTTTGAAGGGCTGGAAAATACCTTGACCAGGATATTTTAACCCCTCTCAGTTTGTGTGCACTGTCACTAAGAAGCAGGCAAGTTTTCCTGCTCCAAGGGAAGCTGTGGCACAGTCAGTTCTTTTTTCACTTGTGAATGTTGCTGTATCAGCTGTGATACACCAACCAGCTCACGTGTGGTTTGCAGCCACACTCAGCAATAAATTGCATAAATAGCAACTCACGATAAATCTATTATTAGCACGTGTCCCTACTGCATATCGAATAACAACAGGGGTTTTCATAGACTGCAGAGCAATCAAGTGTCTTTAAATATGCTTTAAAGCCTCTTCATGGAGTGAGTGAGGGGAAGTTCTTTTCAGAGTTTATGCAAAGTACTTGCACAGGTAACTGAAGGCTCAAGAGCTTCTGGGCAGCTTTCAGAAGCACAGGCTGAGAATGACAGCACTAATAATCAATGTACAGCAAAAAATATTCTTTTAAATTCACACCTAATACTTGTTCATGAAGCAGAAGCAGTATTCAAAACAAACCACTGTGTTAGCTCAGCTGGCTAATGAATAATTGCCACAATTACAAAAACAAATCTTTGTTTTCAATTTTCAGTAAGCAGAGCTCTAGAAGAACAAACTGCTTTTCAAAGCATGATATTTTTTTTTCCCCTAAAAACCGAAAGAAATCCTTCCTAGCAACTGCAATTATGATACTTTCATGTCAAATGAATTATATTACAGAAAATAAATCTTTCTAAGATGCACAAGAGGGTTATCTGGCTCCAGTCAGACTTATGCATTACTGGTTTTATATGTTGTACTCTACTTGATTAATATAGGTAATCAAATTATACTGCCTTCCACTGTGCTCTCAAATTCAAGGCTATAATGTTTTCAATGACAAAGTTCATAGAGTTGTATAAAAATGTACCTCATGCTGTACCAGCCCTTTATTGCTGTAGTAAAACACCATTTTCAATTTAGTAATAAGTGATATAAAACAGAGTGTCTTGATTGGCAGGGTCGTATTCATTATGCAGTGCCCTACGACACAGCACAGTTCCCAGTGAAAATTTAAGGACAGAATCTACCACAATCGCAGATGTTGATACTTAAGGGAATTAAATGATTCCTGTCTCATGAGTTCTCCAAAGGAAGGACACAAAATTGAACAGAAACATGCACACACACGTATTACACACACAGACACGAGGATGGAAAGGAGAAAGGGGCAGGAACAGACTCATCATAACATGCTGCTACTCCATGCAGGCTCTCTTGCACCAGAGCCAATCCTATACTGTTGCTTCCCACCTGGAATAGGAAAGGGGAAGAGAAAATGTCAGAAAAAGAGGAAGCATGACACTCAGGATAGCAGCAAATAGTGGAGAAATCTTCCTGGCTCTTCCACTGGCCTGACCAGTGACCAGAAGAAGCGACTCTGAGTGTTTAACTTGAGGGGCCTTAATGAAGTTGTGTTATCAAGTGCTCTTCACTTTACGAACATCAGGATTCTCTAAAGAGCTGTAAATTAGCCTGTCAAAACCGGTAACATCTTAACTTTGCAGCTATCTTTGAATATGTAAATTGTAACCCTTCCTTTCCTTCTTTTCCCTTCCATAAATCAGGAATAATTTACCTTATCTGTGAACAAACCAACCAATCTGTGGATTCCACGGAGGCCAAGTATTCTGGTGAGCCTTGTCATCACTGTGAACACTATCTAGAGGAGCAAGAATTATAAAGCCATTTTCTGCTGAACTAAATGGCAGAGATATTGTCAGCTGGTATCTTTTCTAAGCATGTACAGTGAGCAAATGATATGATCAGGAAAGACAACTCTTGGAGTCAGGAATTAGTAATGTTATCTTAGTTTTGTTTCCTTGGCAACTTGACCTTTCATAATTTGCCCAAAGGCAAAATATGGGCAGCATATCCCTTTCAAATCATACCTCAATAATCTTCTGATTAAAAGCATCACCAGAATGTGGCCTTGCCATAAGATGGAGAATTAACGACTCTCTACTAAATGATCCACTGATGTTGAATCTAATTTAAGTAGCCTTGCAAGAATATTTAACACTTAATGATAGGTTCTGTATTAGAGTAGGTTTAATCTAGGATGCAGCCACAGATGTCATAAGAAGGAATTAATCAGCATTGCTTCCACTAAAACAGAAATGCAAAATTGCTGAACAGAATGTATTAGAAACAGATTAAAGAACTGGGACTTAAAACATAAAAGAAAGAGAGCTGATACCACCCTCAGAGAGCTAATTTTAAATACAGGAAAACTTAATTCGCCTTTAACTGAGGAATTGGGGTGTTTGAAGTTACTAAAGAGAAGCTTGCGTTATCAAGAAGCAAAGAAAGGCAGATAGTCTTTTCCTTCATCAATTAAAAATGAAAGCCCAACCCAAATATTAATGCCTGCCTTAAAATCCCAGCAAAATGAAGTTATTGATGCTCTAGGGACTATTGCTGCATCCCACATGAGGCTCTGTACTCAATGGAATGCTGTGGAAGTTTCATTGATTTGAAAAAC
>VYZP01011151.1:9831-33487 GCA_013400635.1 Hypocryptadius cinnamomeus | reverse complement strand
ATAAAGGCAGAAGGGAGCACAGAGCATCACTTCAGAGGATTCATATAGCACAAGTCATTACACTTCAGACAGTAACTCTCCTCTGCTCTTGATCTGAAGATATTCAGAGTGAATCCCCTAATCACATGAATCTCTAGAAGCACATGTCATGGATTAAAAATTGCATTCCTGAAATTTTTTAGTTACAGCTAACGTTCCTGGTAATGACACAGAAAACCTCAGTTCAGCACAATTTTCTCCTGAAAATATCAAGGTGTGTGCTGAATACTCCAATGGTCTGATTCAACAAGTCCAATTCCTGATTTAGTATCATGGCTATTAAATGGTTTTGGGCTCATTTGAGTGGCCCTTCCTTGAAAAGTTATGAAACAATCTAGTTTTGGTCCCAATTTTCATTGATAGCCCAATAGAACACACAAATAATCTCTGTGCTTGTTCCCAAATGAATGAAAAACTTACATAAAGCTTTGATCTTGACGGAAGAATCCATCAAGACTTCCCATTTGTCTCCCTAATTACTTGCTTTGATGCTCATGGCTTGCAATCACTGCATAAGTTAATGTCCTGGGGTTGCCATGGCTACCATTAGTGCAGCAGAGTGAGACATGGCTCTGCACATCAGCCACCTTTGCTCCAGCTCTGCCTCCCTTCCCCGGCTGCTCCTCCACCAGGGATGGACAGAGGGTTCTCCTGTACTGAGCCAGAGTTAATAAAATAATTCCTGTTCATGTTACTGCAAATGTTACTGGAAACATCCACTTCACCTTTCTCTCTGCTGCTCATACAGTGGAGGTCTGGAAAGCAGTGAAGTGGTCAGAAGACAAGACTGCAAGCAAGGACTGGATTCACTTGCTAACTTGAACCACAGATTGCCAAATGGTTCTGAATCTTGATTTTTCTGACTCTTGGAGGACAACAGCGATGCATCTTTCACCCCACAGTCCAGTTTTGAGAACAACAGTGCTACGAGAAAAGGAGCTATAATATTCAATATTCATTAAAAATTTGCTTTAAGTGAGTTCCCTATATTTCCACAACTTTCTGGTTATCTAAAGACCTTTCATTAAACCTCTGCACTTCTTTTTTAATAAAGGACACCGAATAAGTAATGATGCATAATATACTTCAACACTACTAGTAATTGCTCATTGAAAATAAGAAATGAGAAAGCACTTTCTTATTTGCTTATCTGATGACCTCTAAAGACAATGACACACATGATAAATCCACAGTGTGATGTATCTCCTCATTTATTGTATTGATCTGATTTAATGTAATATCCAGAAATGCAGTACCAATCCATTAAGTGTCAAAAAAGTTATATTTTGCTCTGAAGTGTATTTGTAACTTAAGTCCACACACAAATTTTTGTACTTTGTGCAAGTAGTTCATAGAAGTTTTCAGCACAATCTGTTCACAGAAATTTCCATTCTGAAAAGGATGACAAACAAATGAAATATATGAGTGGGAACCATCATCCTACCATATTTCAAATAACTAACCAAGGATGACTGAAAAATTCCTACAGCAACAACACAATGCTGCTTATTTCAGTTATTAGGAAGATAGATTACTTCAATACTCTGTTCCTGCCAAAGTCTTATGCATTCTTTTAAGTGTATGAACTCTAAATCTTTTTTGTTCTGAATACAGTATTTTCCTCTGGGAGGTATAGTACATGGTAAGTATGAAAAGTTAACATGTAATTAGCAGGGTAATGTCTAAGCAAATTGCATCATGCTAGAGTTAATAGAGGTTCAGATCAGAAATACTCCTCTGAGCACAGGCAGCAGGAATTACAAGTTTCCATAACACTCAGTCACCTGAAAACCTTCAGGATCCTAAAGCACTTGACAAACACCCTGGCACCTCAGATGCTCTGCTGCTCCTTACCAACCTGTGGTGTTCAGCACGGCTCCACAAGGATTTGTCCTGAAGTTTGAAAATCATTTGGACACAGCTTTTGCAACGAGCAAATGGTTGGTGGGATGGTGGGAAATGACAGCACTCACATGCTACAGGACCAGGCTCTAAATATTTATCCACAGTATGACACCAGAACACTTTGATTAGATGCTCTCTTGCTAATTTTCCTCACAATTAAATTCACTTATTTTACTCAAGTAGTGACTATTAAAAATAAATCTACTGCATTTTTATTTTTGGTAGATCTTGTAGTTAAGCCATGCCTGACAAGCTGTGAATCAGAACCATTGACAAGTAACAAGGTTGCATTTGTAAGAGCCCAGTGCAGTGCCACTGCTCTCACTGAACCCTCCAGTACTGGTATCCTAACAGTTTCTTATTATTTCATTTAGAAACAAATAGCAAGGAGCAAGAGGGAGATTCCATATTAATTAAATGGGCTTAGGGAGGAAGAATCAATCTGGGCACGAACATCACATGGTATATTTTTTAAATTAACCAAATGCTACATTCTACTTAGCAACTCCAGGACCTACATAATGACAGAAAACAGCTCAGTGAAGCAACAATCAGAAGATGCAGAAATCAGAGTGAAGAGATTAGAGCAATCATAACTGGACAATCCATAGAAATAAGGATAATAATTTTTCACATGGCTACCGATAGTGCCAAATGTTAAAGACAAGGAAGAAAAAGCAGTAGGAGCTATTTTGATACAACTGCCTTTCTTCTAAAGAACACAACACTGAGGAGCTTGGATTCATCTCTCCAATACCATGGCTCATAGTATGATGGTTGTAACACGCAGCACATGAGAGAGAATACATAAGCCAACATAAAATTCAGTGTGATTAATATATGATTAGTTCACGTTTGCACAATGCTTTGAAGATGTAAAGTGCTAATTAGAATTTCTGGCTTAGGCTGGTTGATGCCCCAATGCAACCCAAATCAGTAAATAAGAAACTGCAGAAGTTTAAACTATCTGCCCAAAGACTGAAGAACCCATGAGACACAAGGAAACACTTTAAATTTCAAGTGGATAAACAAATGTATAAAAGGGAGAGAGAAGGAGTATTCAATGCCCCAGTGAAGATACTTAAGATACATAGATGAAAATATTTAAGACAGAAAGATAGGGCTCATAATTATTTGAAAAACACTGTTTTACCTCCTCTACCATGACCAGAAATACTCCCATTGGTTTGTGAAATAAAGAGATATCTCAGGAATCAGTAAACATTTGCTGAACTTCAAAAATCTAATGGCCTTAGTGGAACATAGACAAATATCTTCCCAAGAGTTGTTCCGCAGTAATGAGAATGAAAAAAATATTTAGCCTGACATGCACAAGGAAAAAAAAAAAGTACACTCATAATGGAGAGTGGAAAAAGAGAAAAAGGAAGGAAGAAATTCCTGCCCCAACTTTCATCAGAAATTTTGAAACTGGACTTCAGTAAGGTGGTGGAGAATGTAATCTGTATCAGAGGAACAGTATGTGGCAGAATATGTAAAATCATTTACAGCCAAAAGGCCATCCCAATACATCACTCTCGTGGGACCAATGCAGAGCCCGGGATCAAACCAGAATGCCATCCAACAGAGAGATGTTGACTCTGCTACTGATCTGGCCTTTCCCTGCTTAATTAAAGCCACTGAACACTCAAGCTGGAAACCTGTAATCCCCATTAAAGTGCCATTTTAGCAGTAGGTGATCAGACCTTTCAAGCTACACTAAGTAATTATGCTAGCAGGAACCACAAGTAGTATAAATGTGGCCAACGGGAAGGCTCTTAATGCCCAATCTGGCAACCTCTGAGGATTACTAGGCAAACTAGTACCTGCAGCTCCAGCAATGTCTGAATGGAGACTGAGGTCCCAGGAGGCAGCTGCATCCAGTGCAATGCAGGGAAGACATGTGGCTCTAATCCTATAAAAGTACTGAGCAAGATTGGGTAACCACATCTGCGGGAGCAGGCACTGCGTGTCGTGGTTTGAAATAAAATAAAGATGAAATGTACCAAAACAGTAGGGACGAAACAAGGAAATACTCAGTGTGTGAATATTTACTTTTGAACTCCATTATGATGCAGAAATAGACACGGAGCCTCAGAGAACAAAAACTGGTTTTTTTTAATGGAATAAGAAACGTGACCGCGTAAAGTCCCACTAATACAAAAACGATGCAGAATTAAAACCACTACAGATGCATCACAGTTGCTCTTCAACTTAGCAAAATCTCTGTGAGCTGATGTCAAAAATAGTTATTTGGGGACCAGGGAAAGTGGGGTCCCCTAGTGATACCCCATGGTTGGAAGACAGATTGACATGATGCAGAAACCACATTAAGCCACTCATTCTCCAGTGCCTGAGTTACTGAAAAGAACTGAGGCAGAAGAAAGACAAAACAAAGCAAACCTCCTAATTACTGTTAAAATGAAACAAAGGCACTTTTTTATTATGCAGGATGCACATTTGTCTATAGTGGGCTCTTGTAGAGGTCTAGGACTATCACTCACATAATGTATGAAAAGATGTAATCCCTAGGTATATACAAATCTTTGCCAAGTGTTTTTAAAGCTAGAGTCTGTAGCAACACATATTTTACAGCAAATATTTAGAATGAAATATTTCATAAAGTACTTCAGCACTTCTTTGAGTGTTTAATTTATCTGACATAAAAGAACAAGAGTGTATAGCATTTTCCTGTAAGTGGATGTAAAATACGCATTGCATGGATCCCTATAATTAAAAAAACAGCAAATCATTGTCATTAATGCACAAGCAAGATCATAAATGAATACATTATTAAGTCCTACTGAATTAATGTTTAACTGCAATAGAGTTGAAATTGAATGAGGCAATTAATCAGAGTAAGAACTGAAAAAAAAAGCCACATCTGTCTCACTTTGAATACATTGAGCAAAACGACCTTCAAAACGGCTCTGCCAATCACACCACGCCGCCCACTGATTTGACAGTCTTGGTGCCACCACAGAGAGAAAGTTTAGTCAGTGTAACAGAGACAAGCTTTCCATCTGAGTCACTTCATGGGTACATCTCACCCTGAGGGAATAAAACATTATGTCTCAAGGGCCTTATTTCATAAAATCATGAATGTTCAGATGGTGAAGATCATGCTGGTTATAAATGTGAACTACATCTGCTCAAAGTCACCAGAAAATGAAACTGGGGGAGTTGACATACATTAATGATAATTTTTACAGGCTTAATGCTCTTCAACATCTAGGGGAGGCTAAAGAAATTATGTTCAGAAGCTTTTGTTCCACAGATTGCGCTTTGATCAACTAAAATACATTAATTTAAATTTCCCCTCATCAGTTTTCAACTCTGCAGTGGAATTTTCTTTAACGGGTTAATTAAACTCCATCAGGTTCTTAACTGTTGAAAAGTCTTAGTTCAATTTATTTCAGAGTTTAAGGAGGAGTAAAATGATAATACTAATGATGATAATGACCCTTATCCTAGCTAAAGCTTTTTGCACTTCCCATGTAGAACAGTATCTATTGTTCACCAGTCCTACCTTTGACAGATCAGTAGGGATATGTACTTTTCTTCTGTGTAACATATTATGAATATTAAACAATATTTAAAAAGAAAAATCCATTGGTATTTTTGTAGCAAGTTCTTAAGCAATAATTATCTTTGAATAAAGATTTTTTTTTTCACCCTCAATGCAAATGAACTGCAAATTTTCCAAGCCACGATTGTTTTACTACACTGCATTGATGGAGCAACTGGCATGTAGGTAAATCAGCATACTCCCGTCCCTTTCAACAGCAATAAGGACTAGGTTCAGGATTTTCTGGTTAAAAAAAAAGGGTTTCTCAGATATTCATTGATAAAGCAGCTAACGATTAGGGGTTAGGAAAGTTTGCCAGAGGACTGAGGAGTGGTTAACCTGTTCCTACACTCCTGCTGTAGGAACTATCAGTGAGTGTGTTAAAGTCATCATATTACTTTACAATGCACAATAATTTGTCATTTATCGCAATATATTGTTTTTTGCACTGAAAAAAAGCCAAGTAAGGCTATACAGTTATCTTTCCATTATCATTTTGCAACCACACGTTTGCCCACAGAGCATAAAATGGGTACTGGGGGTGGACATGACTGGATCTGTACAGAACCTCGGTTCCTCAGGGGGAAGCTGGGGTCTCAAAGTCACTGCCACAGGCTAGGAGGAAGTTCAGCAAAACTAAAAGTTCATTTCAGCTACTGTAGAAAGCCTGAGGAATATAGACCACATATGCCTTCTCTCTGGTCCTGTTTATTAATGAGTATGGATCAGAGAAGGCCCTGAGAAGCATCAGGTCTCCTTTCCTGAGAAAAGTGAAACCTGGCATGTGCCAAAGCTCTCACTGGATAAACATTATTCCCTTAAAGGACAGGGAACAATACTCTTCCATATTTTAAGGGCATTTAGGCAATTTCCCAGGATATATTTTCAGACTGGCAATCTTTTCTTTGGATACCAGTGTGAGATGTAGGCATGAGCTGTGATCCAGGGTATCCCTTTGGAGAAGCACAGCAGGATGGGACAGGACTGCTTCAGTCTCGCATGCCAGGTCCAAGATACCATGGCTTGTATTAAACCCATCACAACAAAAGAGTTTAGCAGCACCTAAATGCCAAGGAGGGCATTGATAACACCAACTACCTGCAGGGACAGTTAACCCATCCTGCTTCGTGGGAAGATGCAGGATTCAAGGCTGAATCCTGACCTGATCACAGCCAATGGTGTGTGTTTTGTTGGCTGCCATGAGATTGATATTGGGATGTGTAATAGAAAGGGTGAGCAAGGAAGGAGGAAGAGAAAGAGAAGAGCATGAGTGGGGCTTCACTGACACACACAAACCCAAAAGATAAAATCAACACAGCAATTAAGCTTCAGCAGAAACAAGACAGTTCTTTTTGTTTTGGTTTGGGTTTTTTTTTCCAGTGTGAATGTTAATTACTGTGCCTTACAGCAGAGATAACGAGAGGGTTTTACTGCCTAGCATTTTTCAAACAAAGACATGAAAAATTCATGAGCAGGGAAGACCTTGGTGTTGAGCTTCAGTTTTCTTGTCAAATATTTCAGCTCTGGAGGTCCTTGGGAAGGTTACACAGCAATATTCAAGTCTAAAGGATGCCTGTCAGCTGGATCTAAAAGGAACAGGAGTTTTATAGGATACATGTGACCTTGTCAACGTATTTTCACTGGCCAACGGCATCTTCCAGCATCATTCACTCAGTTTACAATAAAAGAGAACACTGAAATGGCTGTTCTGCTAAGGGCACAGCACTCACTGCACCAATCTGTCCAAAACACAGCAACTAAGATGGTTCATCTGGTGTCCTGAAATGCTGATGTCTGCATATTGCTCTGAAAACAGTCCAAATGTACCTTTGTGCTGACAATCAGATATTGGGCTCCAGGGAAACTCTGTCAGTCACAAAAAAATTTATCAGGACTCTACACAGTCCAAAATGTCACCTTTTAAATGCGAAGCAAGATCCCACTATGTCTGGCATGGCTTCTAAGAAGATCTAAACCCTCTTTTCAAGTAACTGGCTTTAGACACATGAATGCTTTGCAAGTTGGCTGCAGCTTTATTAAAACTCAGCTGAGGTGTTTTTTTCCTTAAGATTACAAAAGGAATTGCTGTTTGCTGACATGTAGGTCAGGCATAGATCAAGTGTGAGGAGAACAAGGCTGTTTAGTGGACTAACAAGAAACAAGTGTAACACAAAAGCTTTTGGGATCATGTGAAACTCCTTCCCTTCCCTTCCCTAATCAAATTCACCACAGCAGAAGCAGGAATTTGACGAGGTCTTCAAAGTCTGAACCGCTCAATGTTTTCTTTCCTTGTTAGTTTAATAAAGAGAAACCCCTCAGGTGAGTCACTAAGAATCACTCTTCAAATCAAAAACTTCCCTAATCCGTGTTCCCATGCTTTTAAAAATTATTCTCCATCAAAATTCTCAACATACCACCTCTTCCAGAACAGACTATTGGACAAAGACATGCCAACAGCCTCACCACAGTCTGTGTGCTCTGTGTTGATCTCACAAAACCACCACACATCAGTAGCATGGGACATGCTACAAGAAGAGATGCCTGAATTGTGAATTTGAGGTAATTTCTTAATTAAACTCACTTCCCAGAAAGCTTTTTTGGCAAGTGGACAGATTTAACATATGCTTAAGTCTCTGAACTCAGGCAAGAACCTTCAGCTAAAAATATTACTAAATGAGGAAAAACCTCTCATAATCATGGCAGTGTGTTTAAGATCTCAGTGGAGCCAAAACTTCACAAATGTACACTCATTCTCTCCCACAGCACTGTTTTAAAACGAGACTCTTCCTTAGAACCCCAAATTTCCTGATCTGAATGGTTTGCAGGGGTTTCCTGTACCTGTGTTAGGCTTAGTTTCATATGTAACACCATATTGCTGCTTGTGACTCAAGAGCCTGAGAGGTATTTCTCTTGCTAGTGTTGGTGCCACTAAACCAGAAGGGTTTTGGCAGTCACAGAGGTACTTATCAGAATTTTCTAATAATGACACTGGAATTGGAAGGCAACACTTGATGAGGTTTCCCAGTACTGAGCCTTTCAGAGTAAAGCTGCAGCCAATCAGTTAAAGCAGAACACTCTGAACACTCATGAGCGATGCAGTCAAATTCCCAAAAGTGTCTGCCACCAAAATCAGGAAGTTTTAAGTTTCCAAGAACTACAAACCCTTACAAGCAGCAAACTCTTCAGTCAATATACTTTCTCCTTCACATCTGCTAAAATTTTACTCAACTATTGCCATCATGTCCCTGCCTGGAAAAGAAATGGAGTTCAACTTCTACTCTAAAAGCAGAAAGTTATTAAGAATACTAAGTCTTTGTTTTACAGTTAAGTGACAGGAAAGAATGCTAGCAGCTTCTTTCTCTTCTTTTATAAACTGTTGCTGATGAGTGCCATGCTGGCCTTTGAAAGATAATCTGTTGATGTTTAGAGGAAACACAGTAAACAAGAGATGAAAAGTCAAAGGCAAAGTAAATAAACACACTGGTTTCATCAATTCTGTATCTTAGCTGGGTGATAAAGAAAGATGCAGTGCATTTAACCTCAGCATGCCTCTCCCAAGCACCAACACTGCCCTGTGTGACAGCCACAGGCTCTGAGCTAACCAGGCTGAGCTCCCACATCCCGCTCCAGGCACGCAGCTCTCCAGCACCTCTGCCGCAGCCGGCCCCTCTCAGCTCCTCTGGGTGCAGCAAGGCACAGCACTGCTCTTCCCAGCTGCTCTTCTCCATGCTTTGCTCCCTGGCTGCACTCCTATGAGCAATCTTCTCCTTCTTGGGACGTGTATTTTTGTTGCAGGAAGTATCTTTCAGAGATTTGCCTTCCTGGCAAAATTGTGAGGATGGATTCTCAGCTGCACTCTAAATCTGCTGGGAACAGCGAGTGGGGATAGATAGCTGATGTAAAATTACTAATTTTGCTTTTCTAAAGCTGACACTGTACTTACTGTGTCTTTTGGACAGCCTACACTCTCAAATCCCATCCACATACGGCTGTTTCAGTGCTTGGTAGACACATGGAGAATTCAGCACTGGGTGTGGAACATTTTGGAAGTTTCTGGTCCCAGTCTGAGCCTGATTCCAGCACGACTCTAGCAGAAAAGTTCTTTGTGACTGCTAAGAAAACACCTGGCCTGTTAAAAACCAGGAGAATTCAAAATCCATTTGCTGCTCTTGTGACCTGAGCTTCCACCTCTTCATCATGCAACACTGTGGTGACCCACAAATGAAAAAGAAAAAATAAATATACCTCCATAATAATTTCTGAGTCTGCACTGGGGAACAACAGAGCAGGGTTCAGGTGTCAATCCTGCACTGATGCCAGGTTTCCTCCCTCTCTGAGGTTACTGAGATCCTGACCAGCTTCCTTCTGAAATGAGTGTTTGGGCTCCACCACTCACTTTCAGTATCAGTGAGCACAAATCCTTCGCAAACCATTTTGTTTCAGTCTTCACTCCTGCCAAGTGCCTTCTTTTTCTGTTTGTTTTATATCCAACAAAGCTGTCGCTTCCCCTGCCTGTTCTTCCCTAGCACTCCTGTCTGTTCCTGCCACGGTGGGAAGTGCTGTCTTTCATTTCACATCACCACAATGTTGCAGGTAAAATCTGTTAGATCACAGAGCAGCTCATGCACAAAGAAGCTCTGACTAGAGAAAAGTGTCCTGTAGATTTTCATATCAGTATCTCAGCTGGACCAATTTGTAGCTGGTTTGTGGTCTGGAGCTCCTCACTGAGAACATAATGGAGCAAATGAGGGCAGGTTTCACCCATTGTTGCTGGCCCAAAACATTCATCAAGCTTGAGCTGCAGACCCAGCAACTGCACCACTTTGCTCCAGTTTTAAATAAAAAAATGTCTCTATGTGAGTCACCAGTACTACCAGCATGACCAATTTGGTTTCTACTTTACCAGACATCCTGTAACTAAATCTCCAAGGGAGAAGACAAACCTAATGAGTGTATATAAAAGAGTGGATCCCTCATGTTTTTCCCAGATAGTCCTAGAAACAGAGAGCTGAAACAGTGCTGGTAATGGCTTTGAAAAAAATTAAAATGTACTCGTATTCAAAAAGTAAACAGGGAACTAACTTAAAGCTGGCCTATCATTTGCCATGGAAAAGGCATTTACTTTAGGTATAAGGGGAACTTCCATGGTACCAAACCACAGATACTCTGTCTCTGCTTATACCTTCAGACATCTCTGCTTGTGTATTTTTAAATTACTACTCAACACACTTATTTTTCTGGTTTGGGTCCAATCTACAAGATAAAGTCTGATTGAAGAGACAGAACTTAGAAAGGACAAATCCTTCACCAAAGAGGAGAAGATCTAAAGCATGTCTGCTCCCAGATTTCTTTCCTCTAAGAGGTTTATTTCTGTTTATTACTTACTAATATGTTTAAACTGCATTGATATCTTACCTTGACATTTTAAAGATCTATGTTTAAAAAACGATCTGTCTCTACTAGTAATGCAAATAAGATTTAGAATCACAGATTGATCTCCACGGAAGCGTGTCCATGTCCCCAAGACACGAGACACCTCGGTCCCGCTGGGGCCACGGCGGCTGCAGTTAAACCCTAAATAGCTGGGGCAGTTTCAGGTCCCAGCTGAGGCTCTGAGTTATGACTGAGCTCCCCAGCAGCACCTGCACGTCCCATGCTTGGCTACCGCTCGCTCTCTCGCTTTCATGAGAACCAAAATTCAGCCTCCTACACATCCACCACAAAGAGGAAACTCGACACAGACGCAGCCAACTCGATCGTGGCCAATGGTTAAGCAGAGGGGAATGTACCAGGAAAAGCCACCAGAAGAGTGACTAATCTGCTGAGTGAAATGTGGCCAGCCTCCACCATCCTGATCTGTGAAATCACGACGTCCTCCATCCCAGGCTGATTTGCCCGAGAAAATAACGCAAGTGCAGGGTCAGTTTTATCATGGCTTAAGCTCTTTTCCTGCTGAGCTTAATAAAAGATGGAGAGTACTCAAGTGATTGAGGCATCTCTTACAGTGGGTTGGTGACTCATCTGGGTTTAGAAAGAATTCAGGGTTTTTCCTTGCTCACAGGCCTGTATTTCAAACAGTGTTTTCTTTTGACTATTCTTGTTTTCATTTCATCTGGTTTCCATTGAGTAAAATTAGAAGCATAAAGCTTAAACTATATTGTGGACTGGTGAAACATTCAAACACACAGAGGAGTTTGTATTGAATGCAGGCCATTTGCTGAGGCTCATTATCAGCTAAGCATTGCCTAACGAGGGCTGCCAGATTAACTGTCCTCAACCATGCAACAGGAGAACATTTCCCTTGTCTCCAGCTGCCTATCCAGGATTTTTTCATTCATAGATGTGGCTTATAGCTACATATAGAGACTACTAGACACAAGAGCTCAGAGGCACAGGTGGGCTGCTTTGGTTGTACTGAATGTAATCCTGAAGGAACCTTTGAACATTAGATACTTGCTATTCACCAGCATCAGAAATGTGGCAAGGCACAGGTAACACAAAAGGAAAGTGTATTTGGCAATAACAGTAAAGGGAATAAAGTAGATTTGTTTTTGATACACTGAAAAATAAAGCAACTTTCTGGAGTTTAGAGACACGGTTCCTCTAAAATCCAGATGCTAGATCATCTTCATACTGAGCTAAATGATCTCAGTTCATCTCCACATTCAGATGCCATAATTTAAACCCCAGATCCATGTAATTCACTGTAAAGGAGAGTGAAAAAGACTTAAATAAGAGACCCTATCCAGTATTACTGCCTTACTCATGTTAAGCATTGCTCTGTACACTATGAATGTAAACTTTCAGACAAACTCATTTGAGACTTTACCAAGCTCTGAAAAGCCTGCACTTGTGTGCACTCTACTGAACTTCTTCAGGGTCCCGTTAATGGAAAAATGGCTGAAAATTGGATTCATTAAGCCCTGTAGGGTGCAGAAAACTCTTCCTGTTGAGAGAACTTTGTGCTGCTGCAGGCAACCGTGTAACCATTTGGGAAAAGAAAAGTCAAAGAAGAAATCCAACATGACTGCTCAGATACTTGTCTCAGCCATGGCAGCACTCTGCAGGATTTGCCCAGCAGTCCACAGCCTAGCAAAGCCCAAAGGAAGCCTTGCAAAAGAGCACCTGAGATGGTTCAGTCATGGTGGTTTTGTTAATTTTTGTCTTATAATTGACATCACAAACCTGGAACCTTCCAGACCTACTGTGGGTAGTGCAAGTTGGTCTTTTACCAAAATATTGTATCATTTCTGACACTAGCAGTATGGGAATTCACTGTAAAACAGATCTATATTCCCAGGCTGCTTTTAGATTGGGTTAGTAAACAGTGTATGAATGCTGAACTATTCCAACAGACCTACTATTCCCACTCTTTAGAGAATAACAGAAAAAAATGCAGTTAGGCAGGCAAAATCCTCTGTTTTCTGTATGAAAAAAACTCTGTAATGAAGAAACACTTTTTTTTTTTAAGGCTCTGGATTAAGTCTCAAAAATCATCCTATCAACACAATATAAACATTCTTGCTAATTAGGAAGAACTTCTTATCTATTTGAAGAGAACTAAGACTGTGGTCCACATTATCACACTATTAAGAAGGATGTTGTGCCATGATTTCCACATGGGAATGCTTTTTTTCCTTAATAACACCACAACACTTCTTTAAAATGGTGTGACAAGTGTCATGGCTCTTAACAACACTTTGTTATCTGAGCAGCTGGCTTTGGGAAGGAGATGTGGCACCAGGAACCCGGGCGGCAGAAGCAGCCTGTCAATCATGGGCACATCCCATAGCCATCGCTCCATCTTTGTCATAACTCGCCCTTGCCCTGTTCCAAAAGAAGGCAAAGGACTGGAATCTGTTATTTAGACGATATTTGACAAGTCTGTTTAACATTCAAGCTGTTCTCCAGGGAATCAGGGCTCTGGGATCCACCACAGCCATTGAGTCCCCAGGGAGCTGCCGCTCACCGGGGTCACAGCTCTGCCTTGGTCACAGATTGAGAGGAGCCAAGTGCAGGCATACAGCTGAACTCATTATTATATTTTAAATGTTTCAGGAACCTCAAAAACACATTAAGTAATGCAATAATAAAACTCTCAGTGAACCTGTGCAATAAAATCCATCAACAGAGGAGATGGGTAATATAATCTCTTTAGAAAAAAAAAAAATCCTCTGCTCTATGCCTGAATTACCTTGTGCACCACAAGATAGAGGATTTAGACTATGGCAACGGACTGAAATCTCTCTTCAGGGACATCCTTCTCATAATTGTACATTCATGCCTCTCTCCCCAGTAGTAGCCTAAATACAATTTACCGTTGCACACATTTTTATAGGGTTTCTGCAAATCCGCCACTTTATTACCACCCCGGTTATAAGGGGCCACACGGCAATTCCTAAGGGTTCACTAACTGAGCAAGATATTAAGCTTGAATAAAAAGAATCAAAAACGTCTATCTACAATTTATAGTTCTCTATAAAGGACCTTGGGGAACCGCAATTTGAAGGTGAAAAGTAAATGGAAAGCAGATTTCAGCTGAAAAATTCCATATGATCGATGGAAGACTTACTGAGAATTATCCAGAGAGGTTTTTAAGGTGTGCTAGAGGTAAAAACATCCAACTCCAAATTACACACAAGACACACAACATCCCGCTGTGGATACATCTGATTAATCAGGTCTATTCAGAGCTCGGTAACAGCTGCCTTCTTTATGCACATCTCGTGAAAGCAACCCTATTTTACACCTTTCTTCAGAAGAAAGAAAGGTAAAAAGAAGATTTGAAAACCCCTGTGAGAGCCCAGAGTACCTATCAGTCTCCCAGTTTGTCTGAGAGATCCTGAGGTGCAGAGGTGAAATCTCTGCTCTGAACCAAGCCATGACCACTTGGGACTGGAGCAAGTGACCTAACTCAGCTGTGCCTCACTTTCCCTCTTGGTGAGTGAGGGAGTTTCAGATCTTTCTCCATTTCTGTGTTTTCTGAAGCTGGCATGAAAATGTTATAGGAATGAAAGCTATTATATCACTGTTTTTTGTCTTCCTAAAGTTATAAGAACAATAACATACAGTCACTGTGACATCTAATTATACCTAGCAAAAATGGAGAGGAAAAACCACGCTGTTAATTATAATTACCTATAGAAATTAGGAATAAATTCAAGTATTTAATATGAGCAAAAAGAAATTAAGTGTAGATAATGTGGCAGATGCATGCTCTTGCCAGACTCAGAAGGTCTGAATGTGGCAGTCCATCACCAACACCATAATACCTTGTAACACTTGAAAATCAAGATCGGATGTTTTAGTGAAAGATAAACTATCTCTAGTGCTCCAACACCCCTTCATGTTTGGCTGAGTGCAGCCCCCCCCGGAGCACATAAGGAACCAGGAATGGAGTCCTGATAAATGGTT
The DNA here is from genome assembly GCA_013400635.1 of Hypocryptadius cinnamomeus. Classification (NCBI taxonomy): domain Eukaryota; kingdom Metazoa; phylum Chordata; class Aves; order Passeriformes; family Zosteropidae; genus Hypocryptadius; species Hypocryptadius cinnamomeus. The sequence continues at coordinate 18,564 of VYZP01011151.1, read as the reverse complement.
CTTACTTCTGAAGAGAGGGGCCAAAACCTCTGCTGTCTTATTCCTCAGCTGCAAAGCATCCAGTGATGTGCTTGGCCCACTGAATCTACGGAATGGAATGTGCCTACAGGAATGACTCTGCACTCCAATGGTTTCTTCCCTGATCCCAGCCACTGCTCCAGTACAGGATCTTGTAGGATGGAGGGATGGGATATTTCCAGGCAGTGAACTTTCTTGTCGATGAGGGGCAAAATATTTATCTCTGGATCTGTGGCAATTTTTGAATAGTGTCATAATCCCCAGAATCTGTGGAATCTGAAACACTGACATATGGTAATTAACCCTCTTTTCATCTCTTTTTGATTCAATTGCACAGGATAAGTATAGTAATGCATAACAGGTGGGAAAATCTGTATTTTATTTATTTATTTTTGCTTTGAGGTGATGGAGATAAAAATCATAGACTGCATTTGATGCAGAATCAAATGAAGACGTGCTACACTCAGGCTGCTGTACATCCATTCTGCCATGATGTTTTTATTAGTTCTCCTCCTAAGGCTACTGTTAGGTCCAGGAATAACAGCTCAGAAGCCGGGCTGTGAAGGTGACTCTCTTCTGCATGTGCTGTGACCTTTATGCTGGTGCTCTGGACAGCAGCACAGCTCCACCAAGTCACTTCCCATTATTTATGACAATTTGAACCTTAATAAATCATGCTCAGAGACAGTGTGATTTCCCAGCTAAGGAAATGCATACAAGGAGGAGGTAGGTGCAATCAAATGTCTTGGGAGTCCATGGATGATGAGCTATTAGAGGAAGATGTGTGGGGAGGCAACCTTGGTTTTACATTGGCAGACTTTCAGTGGAGGTTTTTTCTGGAAATCACATTCCCTGTTGGTGCTTGGTTCGTCATCCAACCCTCCTTCCTCCTCCTCCTCTCCCATCCTGCTTCCCCTCTCAGCTATCAAGAAGGCTCTTGGCAAAGTCTGTCTCTAATATGTGCTTGCATATGGCAGAACATCTATCTGGATGGAAGCAACCACACATTAATGTATAACACAAATAGTGAACAATGATTCATCTGAACAGGCTTGATAGGAAGGGCTGCTTTTTTCAAATCTGGGCCTCAGTAAAGCTTTGAAGGATAATTTCCACTAAAAATTGGATCAAGTCCATCAAGAAGAACACAAATCCCTGTTTCCTCCAGATTGTTTCACTCGATTCACTAAAATGTTTATTCTACACTCAGAAAAAAGTTGCTGGAATTTCTAAACTGCATTAAAATTAATCCTTTGCTTCTTTACAGTTGCCTTTTTCAGTGCTTCCTTTGTTCCAAGCTGGCGCTTACAGGAGCTTTCATAACCAGCAGGCAATCACATACATCCTTCCTGTTTGCAGTTTTTACTGTACTTTACACAAACAAAAAATGTGGAACAGTCCAAAGTACATCTCAGACATCTGAGAAAGAAGAAGGTAAATGCTGCTAACAGTTCCCAGCAGAAGACAAGATGAGGATAAAGCCACCTAAGCTTTGAAATGGTGCTATCTCATTAACTCACATGTACCTTGTAAAAATAAGCTCACGGGATAACGCAGCTAGACTCACACAACCCCACAGTGCTCCTGAAGCACTGATCTGCTCTGAAGGGACAATCTGAACACCAGGATAGTGGCCTTACAAAGGGAGGTGGAAATTAGTACACAGAAATCCCATGCCAGATCATAAAAGCATCAGTCCTGACACCTAGGAAAGGACAAGGCTTGCCCTACAGCATATCTAACAAATTAATATGTAAAACACCAGAAGCCTTCACTCCCTGCAGTGCTCTTCAGCTATCTGGCCCATATTAGGCTCTAATTCCAAGTCAGTTTTAATTAAGGACTCTTTCCAGTGCATACCTCCAGCAGGTTGGAATAGCTTGATTTCAAGGTGCTGGTCAGCCATGAGAAATGCTCAGTGGCCAGTGACACTTTTCTGTCCCTCTCCTTAACACATGGAGACCAGATTCAGTGAATGAGCAGCGAGTCACACGCTGGCTGACTAACGTCCTTCCCCACCAGCTGACACTGAAAACAGACACCCATCTCTGCAGCAAGCACTCCAGGATGGTTAACAAACCCTTATTACCTTTTGTGAACCTGCGTCTCATCAAAATTTAAGCAGACACGTTGTCACACTTCAAAAACATCCTATTTCCTGACAATGAAACAGGGAATTGCTGCTTAATGTTCTCCAGCAGTATTTGTTATAGAGCAAGGAGCCAGCTCTGCGGTCTCTGGTACCCTACAAAACACACTCACTTCCCAACAGCCCTGTGCATCTGAAAATAGACAGGGCTCAGGTGTTTTTACTACAACGCCATGAAAAAATCCTGCAAGTGCACTGAGAGAATAGGCCTTGTCTACATGAGCATTTGATTTTTGCTAGCCCTGGTGCAGCTGCACTGCTGCTGAAAACAGGACAGAATATTCAAGTGTGCAGGGGTCTTTAAGGAAAAAAGAAGCTGTATGGTTTTATGTACCTATCTGATACACATCAGTGGGAAAGGACTGGCTGATTGCCACAGCTTGAAAGAGAGGAAATACTTTTAGTTGCATCCTTATCCTTCTACCTACTGACTCACCTATCTACCTGTCTGGTGATACAGTGGGAAAAAACACTTTATCGTTTGCCCTTGGCCAAGCTTTGGCTATGTGCCACACCAAAACATCTAAAGAGGCAGCAGGGAATGGCCATGTGCAGGGTTGTAGAAGCTTTGGGTGGAGCTGAAGGCTCTCAGTCCTGCTCTTTTAATTGACCCACCACCACCACTTCATGCCCAGTGCTTCAGAGATGGCTGTTAATTCTTTATGGGACAATAGGACCAAGTACAGAGGGATGGAAAGAAGCTCGATCCCAGAGTGTACAAAGCACCTAGATGGAAACCAGCATCAGAGGGCAAAACTGTCTTTGCTCTTGCAGGAAAGGTCTCTCTGAATTTACTGTCCCACCAATGTACAAGGTTTGCTGCCACACAGCTACAGGTACTGCCACATCAGCCACTTGTTGCCTGAGGAAATGGTGGAATTGCTATCCCTGGAGATGTTAAAAAAAGTACGGATATGGACTTGAGGTCATGGTTAATGGTGAAGATTTGGTGGTGGTGCTACATGGATGGCTGGACTTGATCTTGGAGGTCTTTTCCAACCTTAACAATCCTGTGATTTCTATACTTCATTCTCTTTGGAGGAGGAGAACAATCCTTTAATTATGGAAAACAACAGTTAAAATGTCTTTGCAAAAATAAGGGAAGAATAATAATGCATATATGTATGAAATGTTACACAGTTGCAGTGGACTAGAGACAATTCTTTGCTAAGAGGCTGCAATGGGAACAATATGCAGTCTGGATGCCTTTTTTCTTTTTATTGTTTATTGCTTAAATGAATGATGTTCATAAGGTTTCCCACAGCCCCACAGAGTACTGACTGATATCAGTGCCAGCCACACAGGTCAATAAAGAGAATTTCTCTATTACCACAATGATTCATGAAAGTCATTACTCCCACTTTGACTCGCTTCCCAAAAAAATCTGCATGTAGCAGCACACTTGCCAAATGCTCTGTGTGTGCTCTTGGTGAAACTGGTGCAGACATGGTTTTGTGAAACAAGACTGGAAATACTGAGAAATGTGGAGGACACAGAGCACATGCAATCTCTAAGGGCAATTTTCATGCTGCTGGACTGAGCAAGAGCAGCTGCACAGTGGGGTCTAATGGCTCCCAACTGTCACACCTCCTGCCACGAGGAATTCAGAGATGGGATGAAGTCAAGTGCCACTGAGGAGCTCTTGGCTCCGTCTCCAGCCCTGCTTCAGGATTTCACTAAGAAAAACCATCTCTACACAGCTGGAACCCAGACCCTGCCCACCACACCCAACATCTCTCTCTGTCTCACACACACTCAGGCTTACTCTCTTTTTTCCTGCTGGCAGGAGACACCTTATCTAGAAGGTTATGCATTACTGTGATACATTTGCTTTTGAAGTACTGAGTGGCTTTTAGAGTCTGGCATTTTGAACTTTCAGGAGGAAGAATGTAACTCTCACAGCAAACTTTGAAGTCTGTTTCCTGAACACATTAACTGTTTACTCTCTTTTTCTCTCTCTTGGCCACTTTAAGCTCCTCTAGAGTAAACACAGTCTTCAGACCAAAAAAATCTTATCATCCAGGTATCAAATAACATCCCTAACACAAGAAATTAACCCACCTATTCAAAACACATGCAGTCTGAGAGTGGAATGACACCACATCTGTAATAAGGGCCACAGTCCCCTCTTCACATACTTGTCATTTACATCCCATGAATGTGGCATCTTTTGCCAGTTTTAAATGCACATCATAAGAAGCAAAAGCTATCACCAAATATTCTTCCTTTTCCAAATTTCCTCAATAAGAGCAAATCTGGATCTCAACTCTTCTTTCAAGGTCAAGCATTTTGGTTCCTAATCATCACCTATGTCCTGCAGATTTTTAACAAAAGCTTAGTTGTGTGTTTAAAAATTACAACTGCAAAAAAGAAAGAAAAAAAGACCACATCAAAGAAATCTTTGGCTGTATTTGTGTATTCGACCACTTCCAAAAAAACTAGGTCATAATTTCATATTCAGTTACACAATCACTAAATCCAGCAATGACTACAGAAGAACCTGATCCTGTAATTTATTCTGTTCCAAACATAAGTTTAGGATAACGAAGATTCAGCCTGATAACTTCCCTCATTTAATGTAATTCTTTGTAATGAAAACAGAAACAAAAACAAGTTCTTTGCGTTAGGCTGTGTTGTCAATTTAAATACCTTTGAAAAGACTTTTGTGGTTGAGTGACCTGGGTTGGCTACGTGCTCAAAACAACCAGCCCTCCATTAAAGAACAAAGAAAAGTATGCTTTACTTTTCATCTGATAAACTTACATCCTGATCTTAGTCAGTAAGACTACTTTGCAAAATTTGACTTCTTTTGCATTAAAGAAACAAAATTTCTGACTAGAGTTGGGTTGTTTATTTAAAACCATCAATTTAGAAGATACTAATGTTAACAAGCATAAACCTGCAAAACTCCACCCAACACAGACAGTGGAGTTTTGTCAGTGAGTCACCCATTTCTCCTTAGCAGAATTAAAATATATATTGATTCTTTAGCTTCTTTGCAGTAAAACACATTCAAAGCAAGTGTTCATAAACATTTCTCAGTTTCTGCTTCAACCTGATCGTCTGCTTCTTGCTATCCTTCTAAGAAACAGGAGGAGGAAACTTGCTCAACTCACTGAAAACAAATGGCTTTTGCAAAACTGCAACTTCAAGAGAAAACCAGTAACAAAACCACCCCACAGAAGCCTGGGTGATGGTGTAAGCCAGGCAACTCCTCGTGCTGCAATAAATGTCTGAGCTGAGGAACACAACAAAAAGGTGCACCAGAAGAGCACAGTAGAGAAGACATAAGCCCACCTTGCTCGCACTCATTCCCCTTTTTCCCTCTGCCACAAGTGCAGGCAATGAGAATTAATCAAGGAAACACATGTACCCAAGATCTCCCTCTGGCGTGCCTTGATCTTAAGAGTACATTCCTTCCACATGTGTATCTTCTCAATCTTACCATATTGTTTTCCCCGTGAAAGCTTATGAGAACATTCTGTGCCTTCTTTTTGCTCCCACCCTTCCCAGGAAAAGAGAGATCCAAGAATCTCAGAGCTTTTGAGCTCATACTTGTCCTCTACATTTGGGCAGGATTCCTACTGCTGATTCAGGAGCTTCAGAAGATGGAAACTAGAATTATATATCTTTTCATATGCTGGACATCAAGGGCTTCTTTGCTTTAAGCCAAAGCTAGGACAACAATGATTATAAGCTGATCACTGTTGTTTCAAAATTTCCTTCACTGGGTTTGAAGAGATTTATTGGTAATATAATTGTTTTTATTCCTGGATGAACAGAAAACTAAACAAGAAATAGTGAGATGGTAAAACTAGACCAATTCAGAAATTTGGTGCAAGATGGTGGGTCACTGCTGCTGCTGAAATACGAAAAATGAGAAAGAAAATCAGTGGATTTGAACCATCCTGAAGAAAAGGCTGGAAGCAGCTGTGATATGCACTATGCACAGGAAAGGAGGCCAAGAGGTACCTGTCCAGCTATCCTCCTAGAACACTCCCTGCCCCATTCCCTGGCCCAGCTGCTGTGGTTCATCACTGCTCAATCTTCTTACCCAGATTAGGAGAGCTGAGCATGACATGAACTGGCCAAACCCAAGTTACCACGCTCACAATACTGAAGGAATAAAATTACCTGGTTTGGGTTATACATAAAGTGTGAAAGGAACTGGTTCCATCTGGCCCTGAAAACTACTCTTTTATGAAAGAATATTCTGTACTTTACTATGTTGGCTTAAAACTCCCTAAAGCTCTTAGCCACCTGTATTTGATCACCTGCAGTCTGCGAGCTGGCTGCTCAGCATTGCTCATCCAAACACCCTCCCTGTGCTCAGCCTGCTCTCACACCCACAAGCCCCACATTTCACACCTCCACGGCTGCTCCCTGAGTCACAGGGATCACTTTCATCCCGAAGTTTAAACATTTGCTTCAAAAATCGGGACGTGAAAAATGGTAAAAACAAATAATTAAAAACTGGCTTGAGAATCCAGAACTTTATGCTTGCAAATGCTGTGCTGGCTTGCCTGGTTTTTCTTAAAAAGTCATCCCCTCTGCCCCAAGAATGTGGTTTTCCTAGAAGGAGACTTGGAGGGCTGTTTCCTTCTCCAAAACCTCACTGCCACCAGTGCTGGTGGCTGCTGCTCCTTTGCAAGGTGACAGCCCTGTCCCCGTGCTGTCACCGCGCCTCAGACGCCGCTGCGCTCAGCCTGGCTTGGCCTCTGGCCTAGAACCTGCTCTCGGCTTCCTGGCTGCCATTTGGATGTTTTGTCTATTTCTGTTTTAACTCCTTTTCCTTTCTTAGAACATTTTCCAGGCTGGGAAATTCAATCTTAGGCTGCCCCCAGTGGCTTGGCTGCCAGCAGGGAGGTTTGCCAGCCCGGAGCTGGCAGGGTGAGAATTGGACGCTTCCGCTCCCGGCTCCTCTTGGACCTCGTGCCCCCGGCTTGGCCTGGGCACTGCTGCAATGGCATTGAGAATATGGGGTGTCTCTGCCTCCCCATTTCCCCTGGGGAACACGGCCAGGACTCCTGGATTTCAGTAACTTGGCTATTCCAGTCAATGAGAGCAGCTCACCAACTGAGAGGCACAAAGGAAAAACATGTTAAAGGAAGATGGGACATGTTCTTTTGCCTTGAAGAGGTTGTTGAAGACTCAACACCATTGAATAAATGTCAAGAAGGTGGAAATAAACCTGAAAGGTCTCCAGTGTGTCACATGCCTCCATTGCTTCATCTCCAAGTTGCCACCACTTTGGGGGTTTTGCTGACACAGAAAGCTTGGACACTTTGTACACAAATGTCTCTCTCTTCCTATGAAACATCTACACACAAAAGGTAAAAACCTGGGGTGGAATCAAGGCAGTGCCAAAGGACATGGTCAAGAGGGAGGGGAAGCTGGACTGCAGTTTCAATGCTGCCATGTACGTCACAGAACTGACAGTACGTTAGGCATGAAGAGTACAGCACTCAAAAATCCTAAGTAATACAAAATATTGGAATTTGTCCCTTTGGCAAGAGAACTTACTGTAAGAACATCAAAATCTTCGATTTAAGCTAAATTTCTATACAATTTTGAATCAAGTTCAAAGCCTTGGACCTTATTGCTACGGCACTCCCCGGCTTACATCCAAGTTATCACAGAGATTATTGAGTGCTCTGGGATGACAAAGAAAATGTTGACATATTTACAGTTAGCTTTCTATAACTTTTAAGTTATGGAATTGATGTCTGGTATCTGCAGACAATGTGTGTGATACAGACACTGAAAAAAAGGTATTTGCTCATTTGCTCCTTAGACCTTTCACTGCAAGCATTCACAATATAAATAAAAGCTACAAATATTATTTCACTCCCAATACAATTATTTACGTTCCTCTACACAGCCTAATAACAAACATATTTCTTTTCAGCCAAGAGAGATCTCAAGTGGTTTAAGGGCAATGCTGCTTTTATCAGAATGGCAAAATGAGCTGCAGCCGTGTCGTAGGGCAGACCCAGCCAGGATAACCCTGTGGGTTATTAGAAGAGTTATAAATACATTTAGACCACACAAAATCCATGTGTGTGTGGATTTCCTTTTTGAAGAAAAAGAGGAACAGACAAGAAGTTTTGAAGGCCCAAGACCAGAACTGAGTTTCTTTCCTGTGACAGTTCAGGAGAGCGCGTGGTGCATCAGGAGGGTCTTGTCCTGGGGATGCTCCCCTGGGGACTGGGAAGGTCACCATGTCTGCTTCCAGCATGAGACAACTGCATCTTTCCTAATATTTCTTTCACATTTGCTGTTTTTCCTTTGGCAAAACCCTTTGGTGTGGCATTGCTGGCCCTTCTGCTACTGTTCCCTGGGATGGGAGTGTCCTGCACAGAGAAAGGTGACATTCCCACCTCCTGCAGGCACAGCAGGAGACCTGGAACAACCTATCTAAGGTAAGTACTGCGACACAAGAAGCAAATACCACTTTTTCTGCTTAAGTTGTGAGCTGTTGCCTATCTTGTTTTAACTGTGTGAGATGCAAGAGAATTTAAAATAAATTACTCAAAAGCTTTTTACTTTTCTCACAGAAAAAAAAA
>VYZP01011142.1:3059-25537 GCA_013400635.1 Hypocryptadius cinnamomeus | reverse complement strand
AATAGCTTTTCATTAATTAAAAAGCATGGGAAGAAAATATAGATCCTACTCCAAGTAATGATGCCAGCCACATTCCATCTTTGACTTCAGTTTTACGAGATGCTTTCCTTAAATAATATGTTTATTTGTTATCACAGTTAGTCACTCAGGCCTCTCTCAGCATGCCAGAGACAGATGGCCAAAGGTATATCTGAAATACAAAGGAGCAATTAATTAAATTAAAAACCCAGTTCCTCTTGAGTGGCATGTCACCAGTAAGCTACAACAAAGTGGTCTTTTACACAAATACATGCTGGAGGTAAGAGACTTTCAGCAAGTGCTGGTAGCTGGAGATCATAGAGTTTCCTTGTTGGCTGAAGGAACACCGATTGCTTTGGAAGTCAGCATGTGCACACCTGGCTTGTAGAAATAACAGGAGCATCATACACCATAATACCATAATAACAGGAGCAACATAGGTGTTGTTAGAGATGGTGATTTCTGCTATATCATATGTGGAACCTTGAGTAATGAAGATAAATTTGTATGAATGTTTCTTCTAATTAATCATTATGTTTGGGTCAGAGTACAGTAAGGCAAGTATTCCCTGCCTTCCATGAGTCAGATGTAGTAGGGGATTTAACTGAGCCAAGAAACAGGCTACATACACCAGGTATTAAAATGGGCTAAGTTCCTGCTGTAGATCATACTCTCATTACAGGGATTAAGGTATTTGCTGTTTGTTTCACTGGCTGACTTTGTCAATTTTCTAGGCAGGTTTGGCTCGATAGGATTTAGATGCATCTGTTCCAATGATTTCCCTACCCCTCTAGCAGAGTAAATTTTTTTGTTGCTACTTTTATTCTAGCATTTTAATCAGTATTTGAATAGCTTTAATATTTCATAGGGAAGATAGTAACTGGTGCATTGTTAATAATAATTTATTAAGTAATGATCTTGGGATATGTGGCCAATACTTGGTCTTTCAGAGAGGGGTTTAAAATCTGCAAAGAAACATGGTTGAATAGAATAGAGAAGTTCTGCCAAACCCATGGTCCCTTGCAGCTTAGTGCTTAGAGCAGACTCGTTCACCCCTTAAAACCCTTTTTTTCCTTTCCCTAATGTAGCTGAGAATGATCTCACAATTCTGTAGTCTTTTTAGAATCCTTACACCATTCTTAGTAACACCTTTAGGGTATACATTTTTGTTGTGATAAAATGGGTGGGAGAAGGGACAGTAATTTTTATCATTTCTGTCTTTGGAATTTTCTAGGCATTCTGCAGCTTTTGGGTTCAGATAGGGTAAAGCAGAATAGAGGTGACATTTTTCAATATTTCTGACTGTTTACANNNNTGACATTTTTCAAAATTTCTGACTGTTTACAACTCATTTACTGTATACTGTTGCTCTTTGGCTTTCTGTCCGCATTGTCCTGTCTCTGTGGGAGTCGTGCCATGCTTCTGATTGTTCCAAGTATTATTTCCTAAGGTCTTTGTTTCTACTCTGTCATTTAATAAAGTGTCTCATACAGAGTCAAGTATATGAGAAGATCTGCATTATTTCTTTTATAACATATCTGTGGCTTTTCAATGTGCCTTTCTATACATATCATTACTTTATCAGATGTTTTACAAGCTATTTCCAGAATGTTGAAGCTACTCCCTTGATGGGGATTCAGAAATTATAAATAATTTAAATTTTAGTAATGTTCTTTGAAATTTATTTTGACATTGATAGAATTATGAAGCAACACTATTACTACCCCTTTTCTGAAAAAAATTACCACTTTTCAGCATGTTTGTTGTTCTGTCAGCTTGGCCACTACGTCTTAGGGCAGCCTTTATCTCTTTCACTGCTTGGGGAAGGACTTTATTGGAAGCCTGTTTATATTTATTTGTTTCTTTTGCTTTTGCTGGCTGTCCCAGTTATTTTTAGGGGATGAAAGGAATACCTTTTCTTATTAATGAGATGGATGATTTGCAAGAAAGGTACTCATAAGTCTCAATCTCAAAATATATAACAATAAAATTACTAGTATTAAAGGGCACAACTGTCTTACAGCAATATCTTTGCCATGGCTGGCATTTCATTCCATCTGTTTGTCTATTCTATCAACAGCAACTCTCCCCATTCCTCTTCTCCACTAGCCTCCTGACTGGTATTTTATACCACTGAGTATAAAATATTGGGACTTTTTTTTCTGCAAAAGATTGAAGTGAATCTGTCTGCAGACAGCTATGGGGGTAGAGAGTTAATGAAATTTAGAAACTTTCATGTAGTAACTGCTTAATCTAGATGAGAGCATTCTAGGACATTCTTTAGAGAGCACCTTCAGCAGAAATATGCATGCATCCTCACTGCACATTTGTCTACTTCAGGTCACGATTCTGAGGTTACCATACTATTTTTATTTTAGCAAGCCCAAAGGATTGGTAGCTGTCACAGAATGTTGTCATTTTTGTCTGCCTGATTGATTAGGGTGCCAAAGAGGAAGGTGAAACAGAACTGGCATGTGACAGCTTTGATACCAACATGTTAATCAGAGAGAGAAAAAACAAAGTATCCATTCTCATTTTTCTTTTTTCAGCCTTTATAGATACTGTATTTGCAAAGTCAAAGTGAGACCTATTATGAAAAATCTGTTCAGATTTTTCTCTGTTTTCTCTGAGCTGCTGAATAGAGGCTTCATATTGGATGTGATATTGAAGTTAGTGGGAGCTAAATCATCTGTCAACAGCTGTATGATTAAACAGAGAGTAAATAGGGGTTGCAACTCTCTCTCCAGCTGAAAGCAGAAGAGCTTTATCAGAAGAGCACAGGAGAGTTTGTTTTTTTTATAGCTGGGAGAAAAATTCTGGAGGAAGAAGAAATAGCTGTAATGAATGTGGTCGTAAAATTGGCATTTTTGAGGTTTCTTGTGATTCAGACTGGGGACAGTGAGGTTTAGTTTGGTTTTTACCAAAGCAGCAGAAGTTAAAGAAAGAGCAGGTATGTCTTAGCTGTCCATTAAGCCACAGAGCACTTCAGGCTCTTCCTTGGGAAAGACACCAGCAGGAGGCATAGTGAAATAAGGCACTGTAGATTAAAACTGGTAGAAATAAATATCTCCTTTGAAATGCTTTAAAAACTGCTGTAATACAGAAGCAAAACCACAATTATATTGTTTTCTGGAGAAGGACTTATTTATCCTTTCATATCTTTGCTTGGTTTTACCTAAAAAGAAGTTTGAAAACTGCCTGAGACTGGAGTTGAAACCTCTCCCTTATTCCTATAGAGGCATGCTCAGTATCCCTGCTTTTATTTCTTTCAAGAAGCAGCAGGTGTATAATAACATCTAGAGCTATTTGCTTTTGGTTTCTGTCTCAAGGGCTGTCTGCTGAGTTGTTTTGAATAAGAATACATGAACTTCATGATGCCTGAAGTGGGTTAGGATGGAAGTGCTCATATTTTGTAGGTGTTATATAATTGGAGTCAAACAGAATGTGATTTTCTACTGTTATTTTTCTCAAGTTCTCCAACAATAAAATTGTTAAATCATGTAAATACATGCCAGTATATCTATATCCCCAACTGGTTTGCATTTAACATTTTCCAGTATCTGATGATTATATAAAGGCAATAATATTACTACCACAAACCTTCACTTTCTGCTCTAAACCCCACTCTTCAGCTGCTTAACATTGTCCTTAATTTGGAAGAAGAGTTTGGTTTGTTTAGGCTTTTCTTTTTGTTGCAATCACTGGAACTATGCAGTGCATCACTTGTCAGTATATTTAAATGAAAAGGAAGTAATCAGGCGTTGCCATCTGATTAGAAGATGATGGTGTTGTGGGTTTTGACTTGTTTTTAAATCCACCTGCAATATTTCATTCTGACTGCTTCAGCAACATATGTACATCAATGTAAGATTTTCCTTACAATTAAGGTTTTCCAAAGTATGTTTTGTTTTCTTTCAGTTTATCCACAGCTAATCCTTGTGCTCTGCAGTGCTCTTTTATTGCTTGCGATGGAGCTACTAAGTGGTACCTTGACTAACTCATCACCTGAGTTTGTAGGCATTTAGTTTCTGTCTATCAACATGAGCTGCTGACTTTGCAGTGCCTCACTGTCCTTGAGTGAGCCTATGTGTTGCTGTGCTACAGTTTTGTATGTCCAGCACAGATCTTCTCATTCACCCTCATTCATCTGTGCACAATTTATTCATAGTTGCTGCTTGAACAGGGCCAGAGGCAGAAATTTACTCCAGGTGCAAGTCTGCATTTTGGATGATTGACGTTCTCTCTGTTCATCTGTTCGTGGGGTGGGCAAGCAGTGACTCCACTGCTGGAGTTAGTTTTGCTGTTCTGTATTGAAGGGACTCTTCACCTGTGGAGAATTTGCTTCCTCTCTTTACCATTACAGTTCTAACATTTCAGACAGTGGTTCCTGGCAATAGAGAATTGCCTGGGTTAAGTTATCCCAGGCTTCTCTGATTTAAAATCACCACACTCATTTTACTTAAACTCTTTAGCTGGATTGAAGCCTGGTACTGAGCAGCAAATTACATAACTACCTGACAGTAATTCACTGTTCAAAGAAGTGTCTTGACAGTGAAATCCTTCTCTGGCTTGAAAACATATCCAATTTTCTTTGTTTCCTATGCAGACTAAAATTTCTTGATTTATTCTTTTAGTCAAAGTTGGCCTTTAGTATTGTCATGCTGAAAGAGATAAGATTTAGAGGAGTTTTACTGAAGACTGTTTTTGTTAGGTTGGAAGCTATCTCAAGAAATTGAGTATTTCAGTTAAGGCTGTGAAGTGCAAAGGAGCAAACCTGTGCACAAATTAACAGCCATTCTGTATTCTAACTCTGCATCAAGTCTCACAGCTGTTCTAGGTACTTGCTCAGTTTCAAAAAGATCTTAAAAGCAATGATCTTTTTTATTACTTCAGTATCTGCTTTTGATAGATTTCCTTAAATAGCCTACTCCTTAAGCTGTTCAGAAGTAATCTCGTGATTTGCAATCAAAAAGATAAGTGATAGCAGCAACAATTTCAGTTAAATCTACCTCAGATGTAAATATTATTTCACTTATTTATGTTTTTTTCAGAACAATCACTTCTGGAGCTCAAATATTGTATTACCAGTATCTTCCTTGAAGGAATTTTTAAAATAAGAAAGGAAGGAAAAGAAGGGGAAAATGCCTGAATAAGGTCCCTTCCAATATTTCCGAGCTGCTATGGCCTTTTCTTATTTTCTGACCAGATATATCTGTATATATGTATACATATTACATATACATATACATTCCATGTATACTTAAATGTAATCTCAAACACACACATGGTTACAGCGAAATGTAGTATTGATTTCAGTGACTCTTCAAGTGAATTTAAGAGTCCAGAAAAAGCTTCTTTTCAAAGTGTATATTTCTCATAATTTTCAGGAGTCTATGTAGTACAAGTTCCTGCAAATTTGGTGTCTTTCACAAGGCTGAGAAGCAGCGTCAGCAGGAGTGATGGCTGGCTACCACTTTTTAGATGTAATGAAGTTGGTTTGAATCTGTCTTGAGTCTTCATTTGATTCTGGAGTTCTACAAATCTGTCCATGATTGAACAGCTGTTTCTAAGCATGCTTAGTCATCCTTGTAAAGCTTTTTATGGACCCCTAGCTGAATGTCCTGTTTGTGTGTGCATATGTGTGTACATGGGTATATACCCATGCAGATAAATACAACCCAAATGATCCCATTGTGTAGTCTTTCTGCAGAGCTGGACTGGGAACCTTGGCATACTGTGTATGTTATATATTATGTTGTGTTTTTGTGATGCAACAGAATGTTGTTTTTAACAAGACCATCAACTGGAGTCTTGTAAGAGCTGTTCTTAAGTCTAGATTTTCTTTTAACACGTTCTTGGTTTGGTTTTTTTTTTTACCCCTCATCACTTGTATAGACCTAAGCCAATTTTCAATAGTTTGGAGAACAAACAAGAAAGAGCACATAAAAAAGGAAAGGAACAAGATGGCTGCATACTAGCCTACAATTAAATTATGTGAATACAAGTAACCTAAACTTGTGTCTTCTTGTCTTTAATGCAGCCCGAGTCAGACTCCCGGGTCAATGGTGCCTCCCCCTGTGCTTCGCCCCAGCACTCTGCCCTGGGCTTCCCACTGGAGCAGGACACAAGCTCACAGTTCCATCAGACAGGTGAGTGTTCTAATCAGATAGCATGCTCATGAGGCCATAGGTGACTACTGGATAGGTTTGTTGACACCTTCTGGACAGATTTGTAAATCAAAAGGAGCAGATCTTCGCGATGCTTCTGCTCAGTGCAGCTGGAGGCGTTGCTCCCTCACACTTGCGAAGAGCTGCGGTATCCTAAGAATCCACGTGACTCTGAATTACAGACTTTTGTCAATAGACTCCTTGGTTCCAGCTATTCTCACCAAGTGAATTTACTGGGCAAATCCATCCTCACTGAAAGGGGAACCATACTTCATTGGACTGAAGTGGCCAAGAGCTGTTTGTCCTACAGTACACACATGGACCCAAGTAATTGTCAGATACAGAACCAGATGCCCAAATCATATAATCTACACTTGCTGTCTGCTTTAAAAATTCTTGTGTAACCTCTCCTTATCCTGGTATTTTGAGGTGTCCACTCCCAAAAGGTTCACATCTTTAGGAATGATTCAATATTTATGGGTACAGGCTCTGCACATAAAGGGATTTCTTTCTCTCTTGAAAGATTATTTTAAATTCTCTGGTATCAGAACTCATTAATTTCACCATGAGTTAGCAGAAATAACTACAGACCATTGCATGGACAAAAGTAGGGGAAAAGAGAAAATATTTTTCTCAAATTATCTTATGTACAAGTTCCTCCTGTTTCTGTTTTTAAGCCTTGTGTTATAGATTAAATATTATTTTGTTTCTATAGAAAACAGGAAAAATATTCTCTTGCGTACTGAACATTTTTCATTCAGCATTAACATATGTTTTTCCTTTATCTGGAAAAACATGGAACTTGAGTCTGATTTCATGCAGTATGAAAGATGCTGTCCAATAAAACTGCCAACAACACAGCCAGTTATGTTCCCTAACTATTCTCTTAGCTAATTTCAAGCATCATTTTTCAAAGAGATGTCAAGGGGGATTTTAGCACTACTGAAATAGCTGGTACATATTGAATAGAAACCATCTAGAAGATAAATGTTGGGGTTTTTTTCAGAGAAAAAATGGTGTATTCATTCTGAAAGTTACATGACAAATCATCTGCAATTGGAACAGAATTTTAATAGAGTAGCTACTGAGTTTAATTCCCTCATCTTGTCATTTTATTTATTTTAACTGTAAATGTTTATATACTGTTCCTTGCTGGCAAGTTCTAGTTAAATCCTGGATGCAATGGTTAAGTTTTAATGAAAGAGAAATGAGTTTGACTGCAAATCAATAATGTAACTTTCATGTCCTCTCCCAAGGCTGGCAATTATCGATGATAGTTCCTGCACATTACAAAGGTTTCAGGTACTGTTTTCCCTTGAAATATAAAGGAGTAATTAACTGGAATGTTGGCTAAGAATGCCTTTTAGAATGTTGTTGTCCTTTTTTTTTTTTCTCCTATTGTTACAAAAATGATTTTTTTGCAGATGACTTGTTAGTTCCGCCTCATGATACCAACACAGACCTAACAGATGTTATGGAGCAAATCAACAACACATTTCCAGCTTGCTGCTGTAAGTTTAACAAAATATGTCTTTGAGAATCATATTGAATTTGAGGTGATCTTTTGAAAAAAAAAATCATTCTTGTGGTATTGACTAGGAAAAGAAATCTCTCTGAGGAGATTTCTTGTGTAGATATGCAAGCTATATAATTCGGTCCCTTAAAATTCCTCAGTAGACACTACTTTTGATGGTAGATAAATGTTTTTGTTTTAAGTGGAAGCAATTCACTATAAGAAAAGCCTGTAGCTCAATGTGGAATTTTCAGCAGTGCCCAAATAAAGGGAAAGACATCTAGAATCTCACTAGCTGCTGATGAAAACCTTTTGTAGAACTTAAGTGAATACAGAATACAGATTCTGAATGCAGTTTTTGTAATAAAGCTTGAAAAAAAAAGTTCTTAGACAATTAGTTCTTAGACTAATTACTGAGCTAGTTATTAAATAGATCAGAGGAAATCTGTGAATGCAGCACATAACACCTTTCCCTGCTTAAATGCATTGGAAGTTGATATTTTATTCAGTGTCTATTAAAGAGAGATCAAAAGGAAAACTGGCTTGTTCCTATGCATGTCCTGTATCAGCTGACATACATTTCCACTGATCCTCCTTCCAGTGTCACTGCACTTGCAAAAGTGAGAATCTGTCTCATGTATTATGGTGGGTTTTGTAAAATACATTTATACATATACATGTCTTTCTCTATATATATTCCAGCTCTTTTGCCTTAGAAAAACAGTAGTGAAAACTTTGATATAGTCTCAAAACTGTTGAAAGTTTCAAATGAAATGTAATAATAATGATCAGTTTTACAAGGCAGAAGTCAGAGAGTGGCTGTTTATGCGCGGTCCTTTCGGAAGCATCAGGACTCAACTCCGCTATTTCATAAACTCTATGAACCCTGTTAAAACACCCCTTTTATCTCTTGAACACACATTGCTGCATCACAGAAGATGCACCTTGCATGTTTTGAAAAAGCAAATTTTTGATTTTTGATGAGTTCAACAATTCAGAGCCCCTCATTCTGCAAATTAAGGTTTTGGTTCTAAGGAGCATCTCGTTTGAGGTCATCAACTAGTGGAGTTGCTCAGCACACCTCAATGGCGTGTGTGTGTATACAAATCGCTATAATCAGTATAAAATGCAACTCAAGCATTTGTTCTTGGTTTTGCAAATTACTGTCTTGCTATGTGACTATACAGCTACATGGTCATTTGGCCCAAATGAATTTAAAACAAATTCCATTGTGCTAGGACAAGCTTGGTAAGGATGGCTGCTCTCCAGGACTGGAAAACAGAAAAAAAAATATCTGATTCCATGAACAAGCACCTTGAATGAGACAGGAGAATCCTGCGAGTGAAAACCATGGCCCCTTCATATTGTCTATCTGAGCATTTAAGATTAAAAGGAGGCATAGTTCCAAATTTCACTTGATTTTCCCCATTTTCAGCTTAAAGCACCTTGCCCCAATTAGTAGGTACTACTTGTGTTTGCTCTCATTCAGTCATTCTATAACATCTTTTACTTTGTCAGATTCATATCTTAAATGTTTTAGAAGCCTGGAATGAGGATTATTGGTCTGGCTTTCCCAACAAAGTGCATTAGACTCTGGGTTTTGCTAAGGAAGACCATGACAGACTATCCAAGTCCACCATCTTTTCCTGTGGCCATTTGAGAGGGATCTGTCTTCCTGGCTGGACAATTGTCAAATCTGTTTTGTGAGACTTTAAATGATGTAGATTTCATGGACTCTCTAGGCATCACTGTATTCCTAACCTTAAAGAATAATGTCCTTAGACTTTTTATTATTCCCAAGCTCGATTTTATCAAAACAGCCTTTATGTGCAACATCTCCTGTCCAATTATTTAAAAAAACCAAACCAAAAAGTAAAAAATTCCTTCACAACCTCATCTTTACTTGGTTATTCTGCCATGGCCACAGCCTTTATCAAGGAGTTACTAGCATCTGAGCCTTATGCAGATAATTTTTATCCCATTTGGACTGTTTAACAGAGATAGTAGTCTTGCTTATTTGTTTTCATGGGTTTCAGGTTATAATTAATCTTGAAATTAATCTTTCTATTTATGTCAAATATCCTTTATGAAGCAGTTATTCTTGTAGTAAGGCCAGCAATACTTACAATGGTGGATCTTGTTATTTTGTGGTTTGGTTTTTTTTGGTTATTTTTTTCTTTTTGTCCATCAGATCTACTGATCATGGATATAATGCCCCTTTTTCCTTCCTTATTTATGTCATTGGTCCTCAGAAGTAGGCAGGTGTGCAGAAGTCTTGTTTGTGCATCTGAGTGATGTCCAGAGCAGAGCATTTTAAACAGATGATACTGTAATACATCACTCAGGCATTCTGATATGGCTACAGATGGTGAAAATTAAACAATTCATATTAACTATATCATTATAATGCTATAAATTTGTTAAAAGTAAGTTTATGAAGAATTAAACCATTGCAACACATTTCTTGTTGAATGTTTAGTCTTTTAAAGAGAAGTCTTTTTTTTCTTCTGTAGTATGTGTTTTCTTGATAATAACTTTGTTTTTAAACTGTCAAGATGCAGAATTATGTAAATTTCTAACCTTTCTTTTTCCTATTTGCAGCAAGTTTCGCTGGCAGACCACAGGTATGGGACATGTTTACATACTTGCATAGGCATTGGAAACAAAGTAAAGCAAGTGAAAAGTTCCAGTAGAGCAAAGGGGCTGGGGTTTTTTTGGGTTTTTTTGTCTACATTTTTCTGTAGGGGTCTATTTGGGAGCTAGACTGATAAAACAGGAAGGCCAGATTCCAGAATATCGTAGGTAATAGAAAATTTCTACTGGGTCAGGCAGTGCCACAGGTACTATGGCTCTGCAGGTCTGTGCTGCTATCCAGATGGAACCAGCTTGCATTTATTTGGGCCAATTAGTTTAAAGCCAGCAGCAGCTTGCAATATCAAAGCTGGTTATTGCAAAGATGTCCATATGTCCTGGTGCCCACAGCTCCACTTGCAGGAGCTGTGGGCACCAGTGCACGAGGATCAGGAGCCACACAGCACCTTAGGCGTTAGATTAATCTGTCTGCACTGAATAGGCAACGACTTCAACAAGGACTTTAAACATTATTGTAAACTTAGGTTTCTTTTCACTATTTGCCTCAGTTATTTGCTAAGTCTCAGGCCAATACACGTAAATTTTTAAAATGTAGGGGTTTTGTAAGATGAAGTCCTGGGCTGACTGAGCCCAGAGCAGGTAGAAGTTTCTGTGTGTGCTGACACGTCGTACTGATGTTGTTTCTCATCATGACAGGCCATGTGAGGTGTTCCTTGGGATGTCAGCCAGTGCTTCTGGAGTGCAGTACAGCCCTGTTCTGCATCTGCATCTGCCGGCCGCGCGTTCCGCCTCATCACAAACCTGCACGGGACCCCGGGACACGCCATGCGCTCCGACCGCGTGTTCCGCTTGAAACAGTACAACACTGAATACCCAAAGAAAAGGATGTTGTTTTTATAGTATCTTTTTTTTTTCCTTCTTCCCTTTCTATGCAACTGTAAATTAATGAGCAGTGGAATATTTGTCACTGATTTGTATAAATATACAGCCAGGGGAAAAGGGGCAGGGGCTTTATACACGTTCTTTTTGATAATCGTAAAGAGAACTGCATAAGGAGTTTGGAGCAAAACATTACGTTTATACATTCCTTTCAGCTCTTTGCTTTTGCATTGTAAAGTACCCTTAGTTATATTCTCACACATGTAATATTCTATACTGATTATTTGTATGCTAACCATATGACCACACAGATTTCAGAATATCCTTGCATTGTTTTCAGCATTGGCATATGAAGTTCCCATAATCTTCATTATTGTTACTGGTTAACAACAATTGTCATTAGGTGCAAGATACAATATTTTAACTCAATTAAACAAGGTGAACTCTCATTTCAAGTCATATTTAGCATCCTCATGTACCTAAGTGGTATTTTTAACTTCCTTTTTGTTATTGCCAGACAACACTCCATTTGGAGGATTATTTTTTTAAGCTTTACCTTACTTTGATTCGGGAGATAACTAAAAAGAGGATTTAGATGATAGCTTAAGTCGGTTTTAGTAAGAACTAAGTTAGTGTAATCCTTCCCAACTTTGTTCAGAGACAAAGCTTTGCTGTTCCCTGCTGGGCCAAACTTGCTTCAAGTTTTGGAATTTACAGTCTATGAAGTGAAGCTCATTTCTGTGAGATCCCTTTCTTTTGTCTGCCTCTTGGAAATGAAGAGACAATTAGAAAGCCCTTTCCAATACTATAATCAACAGAACTTTCTCCAGAACTGCAGTGCACGTAGATATTATCATTTGGCATTGTAATCTTGCAGATCATCCTTATCTTTAAGATAATTTATTTATTTTATTACTTTTGATAAGGATAATTATGGGAAAGTATGTCACTGATCATCTGATCTCTAGTTTAAAAATTATCATAAGAGATTTTAATGCTTTCACAGAGTTTACAATGCTGCATGGACACTTGCTTTAATTCTAGGACATACCTTTAATTGGTAAAACTGCATGCAATACCTTTTATGTATAGTAAAGAGAAACAGAGCTGTGTTGTTCTTAATTATTACTGAAGGAAAAAAACCCCTTATCTTAAAATGGTATTGAAAGAGGTGTAAAATTCTCTACTGCTACTCAAAAAATGCTAGGACACATTAAAAGAGCAGGTCAGGAACTTCTAGTGGCTTTGCGAAGTTTTGCCAGCCAGACTGTCCTGCACCCACAGTATTTACTCCTGAACTGCTGCTGCTCAAGGAGCGATTCAGGCACAGTGTTGACCACCTTCTGCTGTTGGCACCAGTGCCAGTTTTCTGAACCCTTTGGCAAGTTATTTAACCACTCTGCCTCTGTTTTCCCATCTGTAAAATGGGGATGATAGTGCTTACCTCTCAAAGGTGATGTAGACTTGGCATTTCTACAGGGCTTTTCAGACGCTAACTAAGGATTAGTCTTGAGCAAGTGGAGCAAAGCTATCAAGGTGAGAAGATGCTGGCTCCTGTTAAAATGTAATGTAGTTATTCTGAGAAGATAAAGCCCCACATTTTACAGAAGAGGAAAACCACGACCACCTTTCTACCTCAGACCTATCTTCATAAGTAGTATTGGAAATAGCTTTACATTCTGTTCTCTGCAAAGTACTTGGCTTTTATCAAGCTACATCATTCTCTAGGCAAAGAATCTTTAAAAATACTCCCAACATAAGTATAAAAAGAAATCAGTAGTGAATTTGGTGGGTTTTATTTTTGTTCTGAATATGAGGTTATGTATAAAGTTGTTTTTCTGCCTGTGTTTGTATGCATCCTTTGTCCTCTGCTGCCAAGTAAATGCTGCTTCAAACACTACATTGTAACATTCTTCCTCTAAGACAATAATAAATAAAAGGAATATATTGCAGTAACATGAGAAAAAGTATGGAGGTCTTCCAAATTTTGTGGGCTTCAAGGATGGTACATCTCATTGCTAAATGCTGAAAATTTCATTCTGAAGATTAACATGAGCAAGCTATGATAGTCAATTTCTGTGTCCTAGCTTTTTCTCTGTGTGGTTTGAGTTTATATAAATTAGATTAAGCAGTAGTTTTTTTATTCATAAATCTTGCATATTTTCTCTAGTTTTCCATCTTGAGTGATTTTAGTCTGGAAACCTTCTCAGTTTCATGACAGATAGTAAATATGATAGCTGAGAAGCAGACTGCTTTTTTTAAAAACTTTAATGCTCTGTATATGTATTACAGAACAGCAATAATTTGACGAAGCCCTGTCAAATAAGAGAACTGTAAATTAGTCTTCAGGTCTTTTGGTGGCTTTCAGTCAACACACTCAGCTGAACCACAGCATTAGGTATTCAGCAGCACAAGGTAGAAAATATACTTTCTGACTTTCAGGTATTTGCATTAATGCAAGTTATTTTAATGACTGTGTTAGAATTGCTACACTTAAAGGAGAAAAAAGTGTGAAGCCCTAACAATTCTCTTTCCTTATCGTAACAGTTGGCACTGGTTTCATGTTTAGTTGTTGGGCTTTGTTTGAATTTTATTTTTAAACTGTAACAAATGTCAAACATAAGTGTCGAAGTGATGACCTTTTCCCTCAGTTTGTGAAAGGATGGTTAACAAATAAGATGTAGGGAAATATCATTATTTAAGTGATTCAGCAGTTAGCAAGGAATTTAACTACAGAAATAGTAATATATCAAGTCAAATTAAGTTCTCTATTTAGAACAATAAATGTGTCTTAAGACATATTTAAAACCAGACAACCTGTCATTTAAAAAAATGTAAACATTTTAGGTATATGTTTGTAGAGTAGGAGGCAGCAAAAGAGAGGTATGGTTCAGTACCAGGGCCTGACTTTGGGAATAATTTATGAAAGTGCTCCTATCTACAAGTGGCACCCTCTGTACTTTGATTGCCAAGGTAGCAGACACCAGAGTTCTGTGATGCTGCCAACTGTAAGGAAGGTACTCAGCTTAAAAAGTCATCCTTCAGTGCTGTGCCACAAAGGTCCTGGCCCTTGACATGGGGAGCAGAATGGCACCCACTTCTCACCTGCCACAGGGCTTTTCTCAAGCCTGCTGGGGACAGTGTGTGACCACCTCTGGTCCTCCATGCACAATGCAATGGTGAGCACTCCCTCCCTTTTCCACCCAGCCTTTACCTTTTAGCAGTAACCAGCCTCTTGTGCTGTTATTTTGTCAGGCCCAATGAAGCCAACCTGATACTTTTCATGAGAAGGATTATGTCTGAGTCCAAAATACACATCTATGCAAAACATCAGGAGGGACACCCTCCTGCACAGCCCAGAATGGATGGCATTGGTTGATAGCATATCAGTTTAAATTCTCACTAGAAAACACTCTTAAGCTGTATTATTAACAAGTCAGTACATTTTCTCAGAGAAGATGCAAGATTGATGCATCTAATTAAAATCAGAGGGTAGAAATCCTTCTGCTGTTGGGGCTTCATCTTCAGGGGACCTTTCACAGTGAAATAATCATCTTAGTATGGGTGGTATTATTTCTTTTCAGACCAAGAGACTGTTTACATGTCCAAAACCAGGATAGTTAGATTACAAGACACCAGCCCTGCTAGGTCAGAAATACTGGACACAGACCATCAGTATGCGCATGAAAATTTGTGGCACTTCCCTGTCCTGGATCAGGGGTTCTGGCCTCTCATCTGTTATTTCTACAGTTGGAAAAAAAAACCAACAGCACAACCAACCAAGAACCCAAGAAAACCCCCAAATGACAAAATTTAAAAAACAAACAAACCAAAGTTCAGCCAAATTAAAAATGTATTACTTTGATGGGCAAGTTTTGTACTGTGATAGGCAAGTTTTGGATTTATGCAGAAGATCATAATATTCTTTTAAGCATTTCCAGTCCAAGTTACTTCCTTGGGAAATAATTTGTTCATTATATATATATATTGTTCTCTATTTTAATATGGTGTTTCCCTAAGAAAATCCTTCATGAAGGCATTTTTTTTCCAACACTGCAAAATTGTAAAATGGAACCTGTCTCCTGTCATGCAGAAATGAAGATGTCATGCCATATGGCTGAGAATTCTGTTCCCACAACAACAGCAATAAAATCAGTCTTACAAATCCTGGCAAGGTGTAAATTAATAACAGTGGGTTATGAAAAAAAAAAAAAATCAAGCAACTTTTAGAGGGGAAAAGCATATTTGAGCAGGAAGAGATCTCTTGCATCTTAGAAGCAAAAAATCTCTCAGTAGTCATCAGCTGCTGTGTTCCTCAAAGCGTTCTTGAGGCTGGAAAAGGTGAAATCATTCTTGGCTCACATAGCTTTGGGAATGTATCTTTTGTCTTTAGTGCCACTTTCATGATGTGCCAGCAAAAATTTCAGTCCTTACAACTTAAATTTATACATAAGAAAGAACAGCTGCCTGCGGGTGCAGCAGCCACCTTCAGAAGGGGTAGGTAGTGTTTTCATCAGCTGCTTTTCTAAACACCTCAGACACCAGGAGTGGGCTGGCTCCGCTCATTTTGCCAAGCGTCTCAGCACTGCAGCAACTGGTGCAGCTGACACAAAGGTATCATTTAAATTGAAACCTGCTTATTAAAAGTGAGAATCCAGGAGAGCTGCACAGAATTACTATCTGTGCTAGTCTTGAGTATATTGGACAGGAGAAGAAAATGAAAAAAACTCACACACCACTTTAGTGTCTGTGCTTTGCTATCTGTCCTCTCTCATATCATCTCTGAATCTCTATTTACAGATTAACTATTCATGCTCTTGTTAGTCACTTTCTTTATGCAGTTAGATAAACCTTGAAAATGTCTGGTTTTCTGACTGAGGTGGGTTGACCCTGACTGGATGCCTGGTGCCCACCAAAGCCTCTCTATCACTCCCTTCCTCAGCTGGACCTGGGAGAGAAGATATAAGGAAAGCTCACGAGTTAAGGACAGCAGAAATCACGCACCTAACCTACAAATGAAGTTGTATACATTAATAAATAAGAGAACAGACAGAAGATACAATCATAACTGCCACTGACAATCCACATCACTGATTTCACTGCAGACAGGAGTAAAGAATGTTAAGGGCTACAAAGTGACATTTACCTTCTTCCAGTCCTCAGGATCTTCCTCTCTTTCCCATGACCTTCCAAAGGTAATTAAAAGCAGCGTTGCAATGATATCAGCCACTTCTCACAGCACTCCTGGGTATGTCCCAACACATCCCATGAGCAGTTTGTTCAGTACGTCCAGTTTGCTTAAGTGTTCCCTAACCTGATTCTTCTCCACCAAGGAGGAGGACATCTCCCTTGCTCCAGACCTCTGGCTAGTCTTACTACTAAAGACTGAAATAAAAATGGGATTCAGTACCTCAGACATTCCTGTGCCCTTTGTCACCAGGTCCTCATCACCAGTGGGCTCATGTTTTCCCCAGCCTGCTTTTTTCTGCTGCTGTACTCAAAGTCATTCTTTGCACCTTTTGTATCCTATATCAGGCCTTATCTTTCCTAACCCTATCCCTGCAGAACTGGGCAGTATGTCTGTGTTCTTCTTCATCCCCAAACAGGCTGAAGCCTGCTCTCCTGAGGCCCAGTAAGTAATCCTGTTTTTTTCCTTAATCCCTTTGGAATCCTGAGCACTATCAT
This sequence comes from Hypocryptadius cinnamomeus, assembly GCA_013400635.1. Lineage (NCBI taxonomy): Eukaryota > Metazoa > Chordata > Aves > Passeriformes > Zosteropidae > Hypocryptadius > Hypocryptadius cinnamomeus. The sequence continues at coordinate 8,683 of VYZP01011142.1, read as the reverse complement.
CTCATGGTCACTGTAGCTACAGCAACCCTTAACCTTCACATTCCTTACCCATTCTTCCTTTGTGAATAGGAGGTCCAGCAAGATGTCTCACCAGATTCTCAGTCATTTACGTGAAGAAATTGTCACCAGTACACTCTAAGAAATGTTCCCTCAACAGTTAGTATAATTCTTGCATGATGTCCCAAAAAAATCTTTAGTCAGAGAATTGCAATACGTGAGTAGAGGACCTTTTAAACACAGATGCTTTGATTGATTTTGTTTAGTACCTCTGAAAGTATTTTGGTGAGCAGTTGTGAAAAGTCTAATGAATGGCAGCAACACCCAGAAAAGTGAAAACATCCAGCTGTATTTCTGCCTCTCCATTGCCAGCAGCCCCTCTGGAATGGAAAGTGTAGCTCTGACCTACTTGCTTTCAACAGACTATAATTACAGCACTTATCAATTTTCTATAAAAATACAGACGTGAACAAATAGAAAACCCAAGTGGCTGAAACATGAGCAGAATAACAATGTTATTTCATCCCCTAAATCCCAGTTGCTGCAAAGATGATGCTTGTAGGCTGAAAAGTAAAACCAGTGAAATGACAGTAAACTATCAGAATAACAGTTGAGTTTATTATGAAATATAAGCCAGGCTTTATACACAAACAAAGATATATCACCGTATTTGTCAGTCTACTGCCTAGACTTGGAATTTCCTCCTCCCTAAAATGTCTGCTTGCTTGCTGTGACAGGAAAATTAGTGACAGCTTTAGCAGAAGATAATTATTTTGACTTTCAAACTCATCTGATTTCTCAAAGTGCAGATTGTGCTACACATTTGGTGGCAAGGGGCTGAACTCTGTGTGCAAAGCTGGACCCAGCACCCCAGCCCCAGTGTCCCCGGATAAAGGGGAATAGTCACTCCCTTTGATCTGCAGGTCAGTTTTGTTAGGACACCCTCCCTTTGCTGTCAGAGTACTCTGCCTTGAGACAACACACAACCATCCATGGAAAAGGCAGTAGGTGATAGATGAGGCTGCAGACTTCCTGGTTAACCCACTTAGAGCTTGGTAGCATTTGACAAAAAGTTTTCTGATAACTATTCACAATCTTGTTACTGCAGACAGTTTGGCTCTTTTCCTGCAAATCACAGTACTTGTAACACTATTTGGAAAAATGGGATTAGGAGATTAATATTTCCTAACATGCCACTTTCATTTAGCTGCTCTTCTTGCAGAAGAATGCCTTGCATTCCCAGGCATGGACTCATATGTGAGTTTGATTGACTTCTTTCCTTCACACGTCCAGAGACAGTCAACCTTGCAGCATTAAACAGCCAAAAAAACAAGCCACACCTTGTGTTTTAATTAAAAATTATATAAGCTTGTCAATGTTGTTGCACACTTTGTTACTTATGACATCTCCTGTACCTTAGACATTACTACTGAGTAGACAAAACCAGTACTTTCCATTTCTTCTGCCCAAAGCAAGGCTCCCACTGAAAGCTTCTTGGAAAGTTTGACTTCAAATAACAACTTGATGAATGGGACAATGTCATTACACACAACCAAATTACACTTCTTAAAGGCTGATTACAAACACCTTCAAATGTCACCTCTTCTTGACAGTGCTGATTCTAGGGCTCTTTAAAGTTAATATAAACTAATCCAGAAAAAAAAATCCATCACACCTTTCAAGGATCTTTGAAAAAAAATCACTGTACATACAGAACTTTAAGCCTGTCAGCCTTGTCTGCAGTCTCTGTATTTATTAATTAGCTTTGAACCCGGTTGCAAAGGAAAGAGAGGTTTATAGCACATCTGTTTCCACAGAGATTGGATAAAATATGGCAGTTTAGTTAATGAGAGTATTTTTTCTTAATCTGTTTTTGCTTGGATAGCTGATAAAAATACATGATTAAGAAAAAGAGGGGTTTTTTTTCCCTAGTTTCTAGTAATGGTATTATGCCCCTCTCAGATAAAATGTACCTAGCAAAGAGTTAAATTACATGATGTGATTAAAAACAAGATATTCCACACCCATCTACCTTCCTTCCTAGACTGCCAGAAATTACAAGGCAAAAATCAAAAATATGAATACTGTAATGATGCAGATGTAAAAAAAATCAGTCCTGAGGACTGCCCTTCCAAGAAGAAGTGCCTCAAGTAGCAACACCGAAGATAACCTGGCATTATTTCAGGTATATAGATACACACATATAGTATGTGATACTTTACATATATATACACACACTGGAGACAACTGTGTATAAAAGGACAGGATTATACCAGTGAAAATCAACATTTATGAAAAATAAAATAAAATGCAAAGAAAAAGAAATCATAGCTGACTCCCACACCGTCTGCCTTGGCATCTCCCTGGGGCTCACCCCTCCCTGTCAAGGGCAGTCTCCCCTCTCAGGGAAGGCACTATTGGCCCCCGGAGGCTCCCACCCCATCAGGCACTCCAAGGCCTTGTCTTCCCTACCAAGGAGCAAGGCAAAAGTGGGAATATCCCAGTTTGGGCTCCCCATCCCCAACCTGGGACCACTTAATATTCTAGTTCAGCAACACTCAAAGAGGAAAGCTGTGTTTATCTGGTGGGTATTAGCAGCATAATGGTGGTAATTATGTAATAATCACCTTAAAAGTGTGCTCTTATCTTAGAGCTTGAGAAAGAACAGAGACTGAAGGCTGGGGCTATTATCTCCTGCTTTAGCTCCAGGGAAGCAAGCACCGAATAAGCATTCATATCAAAGTCAGTAAATAATTTGGCCAATTACCTATTCCCACATCACCACTGAAGTTTCTTGATTGAAGATTGCAAACATTTATGTTTAGCCTTCAGCTTAGTATTTAGAGTGCCATATAGGAACTGAATCTGCATTAAAAATGTATCCCTGAGTTACTGCAATACAAATACAAAAAAAAAGTCAATACAATCAGTATTTATGTCTCTGTGAGCATGGATCTGTAAAAAATACTTCTGTGTTATCACAAACCATACACACAAGCTCAGGGTCTATCATGGAATTAACTGCCCTTTCAGTTCCCCAAACACCTTGATTTGGCAGGGTGGAGGCAAATTTAATATACAGGTTAGTATAGCTGATAAAGTACTCATTTTAGAATTACAGCAAGGCGTGTCAATATGCACTGAAATAATGAGTTTTCTAGATGTTTTCTTACTGGTTTCCTTCTCTCCCAAGAAACCCTAAAAAATGTTTTGGGAGTAGATGGGCAGCTCTTTCCACTTTATCTCTCTTGCAGTGCACAAAGGGCAGAACACACTCACTCTGTGCCAGTCAAAGTGTGTGCCTTGGAATGACTCCCCCTCCTTCCCTCTGGTATTTCACCAGCACTATATTATACTGCACATACCTTTAGACAGAGCCAAGGAATAGATTTGCCAACCCACTGTCTCCCTATGACATTTGCAATAGGCTTAAGCAGATTTAAAATTAATGTATCTGCAAAGGTGTCAGCAAAAGCCAAATTTCAAGAAACTAGATTGCCAGTGAGTAGTGAAATACATTCTAGGCCAGAAAATTGCATTTGTTGTGAGCAGACAAGAAAAAAAATATAGGATCTCCAAGAAAAATTTTAAAAAATCAAGTTGAATTTAAGGTAACTCAATGACACTGATATGGCATTAGAGGGACAGACTTCTCAGAGATGCTCTTTCTGCAAGGACTCTAAAAGCAGACCTATAGTGTAGCTGTGGGTCCTGGCTGCTTAGGCACTAAGAATTACCATCTGTGGCTGCAGGTTTCCTGTAAGGGCACTGGACTTCTTAATGGTAAATTATTTTCTTAGGTATTGAATTTCTCAACTTAAACCATTTGTATGGAAATAATATTAAAAAAAAAATCCCAAACATACAAAAACCCCACACCAAGAACTCACTGACAAGATTAAATAATCAGCAATGTAGGGCCCAGACTCTAAAACTGTGGCTCTCAAACACTCTACCTTTGCCAGAAGGCAGCCAGCATCTAGAATTTAAGATTCATATCACAGTATAGACATGTTCATGTCAGGGAAAGAACCAAGAAAAATCTAAGGAATGCAATACTAATCCTGCTTGTGGAGTGCTTTAGCCCTCAGGTTTTTACACACCTTGCCCTATCTTTGTAAAAGCTCTGTGAGTGTTTATACCCAGTGTTAACGATCCCCTTCTCATTGGTAATGCATTCATACTCCTGGTGTTCTCCCCAAAACTGGTGAAACTTAAAAGATTTTCTTAAGGAATTAATCTCAGAGGCTTTATATTTCCAGTTTTCTTCTTAGGCTGCAACTACAGATGGATGTTTGACAGTAATTATGACCTCTATCTGAGACATTTTTATTCTTATCACGATGACAATGGACCCTGCTGTCCAGTGTTAGCAATCTATGTCAAAGCATTTACAGAATATTACATTAGAATACAGAATATTTCACTTAACCATAAAAGAGCAACTAGGTAAAGGCTTCACCAAGCAACTTAAAGAAATGAATGATAATAATTTAAGACTTTGCTAAATTTAGCAAAATTTTCTACTAGCTATTTTCCTACAGCTCGTTTTCATGAACTCCCTTGTGCCATTAAAATACATTTATATGACAAAACAATCATCACTCTAAACATCAACAACTGTCAGGCATTCTTTTCTAACAGAAACAACTTCTGGGAAAAGTCACTTTGTTCAAAAAACAAAACCTAAACCAAAAATTTGTCAAATGCAAAGTATGAAGAGTTCAGACATTCATAGAAAAAAATTAATCCCACTTCAATCAAGAGTCAACTACTATCCACTAAACAATCACTTCCTGTCTGCATTGTTTAAAGCTCTCTTTACTAGTCCTTTTATAAGTTAACCACTCCCTAGTTTGTGTGTCGCACGTGCACAAACTGACTCAGATGTTCAGGTTGCCATCCATGGTGGCTTTTCTAACTGTGTACTACCAAGGAACACCAAGATCATCAAAGGACTGGAGCATCTCTCCTACAAGGAAATGCTGAGAGAGGCTGCAATTGTTCAGCCTTGAGAGGAAGGGCACCAATGTATATAAATACCTGATGGGAGGGCCCAGAAGGACAGAGCCAGGTTGTTTTCACTGATGCTCAGTGGCAACACAAAGATCAGTGGGCACAAGGTGAAACGCAGGCAATTCCCTCAGAACATCAGGAAAAATGTCCTTATTATGAGAGTCTCCAAGTGCTGGCAGAGGCTGCCCAAAAAGGTTGTGAAGTCTTGTCTTCATCCCTGGAGATATTAAAAGCTGTACAAGTTCTGGGTGGCACTGCTTGCATGGGCAGGGAGTGTTGGATAAGATGACCTCCAGAAGTCCAACCTCAACCACTCCATGAGTCTGTGAAAGTGTCTTAAGATTAAAAGCTTTTCTATTTAGACTATTGGAAGGCTTTATGCTACAAATAAGCCTTTGTACACAGTTAAAAAATAGTGAAGTGTGAAAAAAATCACATTGGTCAATGAAGTGCTTCCTAGAAAGAGGCAGGAAGCCCTTTCTGCAGCTATTTAAATTACTGCACCAGGTTTCTAAGAAATCTCCTTCACCTTACCTTCCTGACTTCATAGAGCAGGAAACAACAGCTTTTCAGCCTTTATCTTTCTTGCACTTTACTCATGGAAAGTCTTT
>VYZP01011112.1:0-19543 GCA_013400635.1 Hypocryptadius cinnamomeus | reverse complement strand
TCTGTAAGTGTCACACAGAGACAATGTGAAACAGCAGCGAAAGCAAAAAGCAACAGTGAGGCTTCAGCCAAAGCGATGTTCTGAATTCCCACCACATTATTCTTCAAACAGATATTCCTCCAGTAGGATAAAATTTGCTTGGGTTCTCCATCAATCCATTGATTCTGCTTGTGCAGCACAGGTGGAGCCACAAGAGCTCAATCTCCCATTTATTGACTCAGAGAATTCCTGTCCCTCTGGGAATCCTTCACAGCTGGGGAGCTGATAGCAGCTTTTCCTGTTTCTACAGCTGCTTTAATACCTCCAGCACTGGATTGAATGCTACAAGGCATAGTGGGAAATTATAGACCAGAGAGGTGGGGAGGAAGCATCTTTAAGAGGAAGCAGAAGCAGAAGCTTTTCAAGGGATGAGAGAATGAAAAGGCCAGGTATCAGATCACTAGAGGAGAAAACACACTCTATCTTTAGGTCTTTAGATGATAAAAACAAAGTTCAGAAGCCACACAGGTGTAACTAACAGTTTTCAAGGCACAGAGACACAGGAGAAGAAAAACAATTAAAAAATCTCAGGCTTTAGCTGATGTTCAGAGCAGTTTCTTGCAGCTAGCAGAATTAGAAGCACTACAAGAACATCAACAGATTCATATATTTAAAGGGATAACACTGAAATGCTGCATGATGGGCAAAGAACATAATAAATAAATTTTCCATAAGAAGAGAAGACCAAAGGCATGGTGCAATAAACTCCATTATAGCCATACACCTGAGGAATTAGCTACAGGTCAGATTTGAAAATCAGTGCTTAATAATTTTTCTCAAAATAAATTATGGCAAGAGGACATGGATGTACCTACAAATCAATCTTATTCTCCTCCTGAAAAAAAAGCCCAGATATTAAATCACTATGCTATAGATTTTAACTAGATTCTTATTTTTGTGTCTCTCCTGAGTATGGAGAGGAGAGCTATGCTTCCCCACTGTCTTGTCTCTTGTAAACCCCATGAAAACCAAATGCAGAGGAGATTGGGTGCACCACTGTATCTATATGACCAAATACTAGAGTCTGAAACTCTTCCAGTGGAGACTGTCCTGTGCTTGTGTATTTCCTGTAGTGTCATGAAGCTCTGTAGTGTCATAAGGTTATACTACAATTATATATCCTATACACATTCATGGGAGAGTATGCACTTTTTTTCTTGGATTTAAATCCTGCTCTGATGAATTTTCTGTCCAAGTTTCTTTCAGTTTCAATGGAGATATTTTTTAATGCAATATTTTGTGGTATTTCTCATTTCTAGCTGTACAAGTCTTCAGGAATGTGCAATGCAGGCTAATTTTAATTCTTCAGTTGCAAAGTCTGACTTTGGGGGCATGTGCAAAGAAAAGTCAATACACAAAACTAAGCTTCCTTTAGTGTTAAGCCTCACTAGATGTGTGAATTTGGGCAAATATCTGCTTTTTTTGTGGTAGTTTCTCTAAAACTAAGGTTAGGCACTACTGATGAAAAGCCCTGTAAAAAGAACAAGTAATTATTTTTATTGCTATATACTAATTAACCCTTCAGGGAACTGTAAGGAAAGGCATAAGAAGTGGCCTAGCTTCTCATCTCCCATCTGGACAGACTTGAGGCACTTTGGCAGGGCAGTACAGGGAAGCTTTGGGCTAGATTCACAAGAGGCACCAGGGCACACAATTCCAGCATGTATGTGCTACTGGTATCCTTTCCACTCAACACCAAACTCTAACCCTACTGATACTTTTGCTTCTTCCAGGCAAACCCCTGATCTCCAGGCACATCTTACAACTGCTGAAGTCCGGATCCCTCTGAGCAGCTATGCACTTCATTCCCGCCAATCCATGGTGGGATTCATGTTACTTTATGTCAGCAGCTTTTAATACAGCCAGCCCTATGCAAAAGTACAAATGGCAGTAGTACGCTCATTTTACACAGTGAATAAATTAAATAAATTGCTCAGCTAAAATACAGAAAATGCAAGTTTAGATCCTACCCTGAGAGATGCAGAGCAAGCACTTTGAATCCATTGCTCAGGTCTGCTGAGGAGACAGTTTCCCTGGGTGTGATCTAGAGGAAGAATAAGTGACATTTACAAATTGATCATTGCTCATGGTTTCCATACCTGCCTTACCATGGTTTAACTTACAAGAAGAGAAGTGATTTTATTAAACTCTTGAAGAAGGAGCATGGGATAGCTTCACCATCTGTTTCCATCTGGAGTGATTTGAGGTTATATCAACACTAGTTTGACCTGGCTCTTTGTTACAGTGCTGCTTTGGCATCCATTTTAGTAAATTCCCTAATAAAAGACAGGTAAACTGCATGAGGACTTCAAAATTACCGAAAAGTTATTTAATACGTGAGGAGGCGTGAAATCAGGAAGCAAGGCACAGGTGACAGAGGACTCCATAGAACTGCTTTTCATCTTGAACACAGCTCAAAACTTCTAGGAATATTGTGTGTTCACTCAGTGCAGTATTTTTCCATATGACATCTCACATTACTGGAGCTGGAGTCAATCTGGACATGTGTGGAAGCAACTGGAGGTTTGCAGTATGGGTGGTCATATGCTGCATGAAGGCAGTATCACTTCTGCTCGATAAAATCAGAGAGCAGTGCTGAATGCTACATCATCTGGGATTGACTATCTAGGTACTAATGACTGCTTAACTGGCATTTCCTAGATTTTTAGGGCATTTGCTGCAAGGAAATCTGAACAAAATTAACTTTCAGTTAGCGTGGTATTTTTTATGAAAAAAGCCTCACAATAAAAACCTTATCAAATAAATTGTTATAGGCATTTACCAAATTTTTTGCAGGGACAGTCTTTATCTCCTTGCTGCTGTGAAGAAATAAAAAAGGAAGAAAAATCTGGTCATTCAACTAACCTTGCCTTAAAAAGCATGAAACAGCAGAAAGAATAACTTTGTACCTGTTTCTGACTGCCTTCTCACTATCTCTATCAGTTCCTTTGACAACAGTCAAAGTTTGATCAATCCCTTTCCTACCTCATCACACCACAAGAGAACAAGCTTCAAGAACCAGAGGTGAACAAGAACGTCTCTTGTGACCAGTGATCAGATTTGTTCCTGAAAGTTGTCAATAATTCCCAAAATGGGCTGATCAGCTTTGGCAAGTGTGGAATCATTTGCCTTCCTAAAAGCCATTTCTGGCCATCCTTTGCTCATTACTGTGTTGGCAATCCTACGCCACGTGCTCTGGGGCGACCTTGCTTGGGCAGGGAGGTTGGACCAGATGATTCACTGCAGTCCACTCCACCCTGACCCATTCTGTGAACTGTGATTGCCACTGATAGTGATGTATAAACTTTTTCTGAAGAAAAAGAGTGGCACTTCTGGACTGTTTTGCATGCAGTTAGTAAATGAGTCAGCACCTTCTTGTAAAACAGTAGTAACTTCAAGTGTGCTGAATCACAGTTTCAAGGTACTCTAAGGTTGTCTTATCTGCACAGGCAACACATTTTCTGCTTGCTTCAGCAGGGAGGCTATTATTCTGAGACTGAAAAAAAAGGGGTTGAAGTCTCATGTCTTATTCTGAGATCAGCATTTAACTGTTTCAGTGCATTGCATCTGCATCTTCTCTTGAGAGTTTTAATATATTCTTCTAATTGCTGGCTAAAATCTTCCAGAGGTAAATGTACAGCCCACTCCATGTTGTCACAAGCTTTGTTAATGAGTGTGGGGAGGAAAAAAGAAACTGTGAAAAAGAAACAGATTGTTGAATATATATTAAAAAATCAATAATTCTTTGAACACGAAGCATTATTCCTTTTGCAGTGAAATTTCCCATTCTTCAAATGTTCCATTCCTGCAAAACCCAGCCCTTCCTATGCCGCCTTGACTTTCCCATGTGTCTCTCTCTCACTCTCCCCTCCTCTTCCTCTCTTCCCATATCCTTTGCACACTTAGCTGACAAAGAAGCAGTGTACTCTGTGGCTGCCTCTGGGTGACACAACTGGCAATAAGCACAGTTTTCCTGGTCACCTGTCCTCTGCCATTAGTTGAGGCACAGGCCACCCTCTGTTTTCTCTCAGCTCCAACTCTTTTCTACATACAGGTGTGAATTCCCTACAAGGTCTGTTAGGAACTTATTCTATCTTGTGATCCCTACAACACATCCACTTTAGCTGAAAGTCATGAACCAGTTTGCCTGCTGCCTAAGGTGGTGTAGGAGCACAGCCCCATAACCTTCATGTTCTTAAGAAGGAGGCCAAGAATAAAGGAAGATTGACTATAAACTTACTGCAATGAGGAACATGGTAAACTTAGGTACTCAAAAAATGAGATTAAAGTTCAGGAAATGTGTTAATCTTACGTTGGCTAAACTTGCACTTCACAGTCTCTCATCATTTCCCTGATTCTCCTGACAAGATAGGGGCAGCATCGCTCCACAGGAACAAAAAGCAATAAGTGCTTAGACTGGATTTTTCCTCCCTCTCTACAAACTGTCCTGTTCCAGATGAAGACAAATCCAGGTTTTTTTCACCCTATGGTGGGACTTCATTATATCATAATTTGTCCTTTATGAGCCAAACCCTCTTTGTGTTGTAACCACTGGCAGGAGTGACTTCACTGGGAGAAAGACATCCATGCTGCCAAGTGAGTTCAGAGTTGGGGCTGTGAAGTTGTTCTCAACACCAGGGCTCATTTCCAAACTCATGAAATCAATCCCATGCAATTTTCCCACAAGCTCATGTGTGGAAAGCACAAACGTATTTCCCTGTAGAGGTAAAACTATGCAATCACCCTATCTACTTTAAAGATATAATAATAAAGTCTGCACTTTAGCATTCATTCTATAGTCCAGTGCTTTGGTATTAGTAATTTTGTTGTTTGCTTTTTACTCGGGGATTACTTTGGTAGAATCTTTCCTTCATATCCTCAGAGGAAATCAGAAGAAACGATTGCCAAATGCCACATTTCCCATTGGGAAACAGCATTCTCAGCCATCTGAACACTTGGTGTACCACTGAACAGCAAGGCTGTGCTGCAGATAGTATTTATAGTACATTTTATGAGACCAAAAGTTGTCAGTTAAACCACTAGAAACTAATAAGTGGGCCTAGTGTCATTTGAGTTGTCAACAGGATATAAGCTGATGTAAGAGGAACACCTACATTTTTTAGGCTTCTTTTCACGAATAAATGCACCGTTGATAGTCATGTTTGACTTTGTAGGAATGTTTTGAGTAAGGAATATAGTAATTTCCTCCATTGCAGCAGTAATGATCATCAGACCACTAAAAGACACTCACTCTATAGGCATGCCTAATTCTCGAATGTGATCTTGCTGGGAAACCTTTGTTTTATGGTAAGAATTCTCTCATACTCTAGTTTTTTCTTCAGGGAGAGAGCTAGCAATAGAAGAATCACAACACTGAAAACTGTTTCTATGATGGAAAGGGTGAATGCTAAATCACACAAAAGAGAGAAATATTATTTCATTTAATAAACAGAAATCTCCTCTGAACTAATTAAATTTTTAAATACATTAAAGCCAGTCCATGCCATTGTCCAAAGTGTTGTAAAACTGCATTTGTGTATATGTATACATACACATATTTATATATATAATACATATATATATGTATAACAATAGCAAAGCCTTCTTTCAATAAAATAAATCAAATTCTCAATTGATAAGATTCCATTCTTTGTCCCTTCACCCCTCCCCAAATCGCACTGTGAAAGAAACTGCTTTACCCAGCTGCTTTGAAAAGGTAGGTAAGTGCCCAGAGGCAGAGGTTCTCATGGACCTGCTATCATAAATAAAGAGTGCCAAGAAACTGTGGATGAAATATAAGTCAACAGGGTTTGAATCTGCCAGTTTCAGATCAAGTAGTCTAAGAATAGATGTGAATCTACTTCTTTGTTGATTCTACTTCTGGTTATCATTAATACTTATCTGCATGATCAAAAAAAATCAAACTGATTACAAATCCCTAGGACAAAATGCAGTTCAATCAGGTCCTGTAAGTCGGAAAATCTCAAATTTTCACTGACAGAACAGCCTGACACTCTTGTAAGTTAAAGTTTTGAAAGTTTAACACCAACACTTAAGTGTACTTCATCCCATTGTAGAATTACAAATAATGTGCAGATGGCATCCCAAAAATGTAAATTACTATCTGCTCAGAGAACATGTGCTTTTAAACAAAGGCAGAGATTTCCCTGAAAAGGGAGGCTAAGGAACTTGCCTGTGCACACACTTATCAGGAAGAAATCTGTGCTGCGTTCTTTTCAGTTTGGAATAGGAAGTATATGTGAAAAATATGGTGGGGAAGATTTTTCCAGAAATATATCAGCCTGTTTGAAAAAAGGAAGTAGTGAGACTCTCAATAAGTAGCAGAATTTTTAATGATTTCTGCTATTAAAATTTAGATAGGGTTCCAATAAATTTTGATAGTGCTCCAGTGAGCCTTTTAGCAATGCCTTTCCTCATTAATTGTCTCTTCTTCAACAGAGAGAAAACACTGCACTGTTCAGTATGAGCTCTGAACTTATGTCAAGCTGATCTTAAAAAGACAGGTAGTTTGAAGAAACTTGTGTTCAAAGCTAGGAAGGACAAGTTCATCGTCAAGACCCTCTATTTGCCTATAATTTGCCAAAACAAAACACACTGACAAAAAAGAAAGCCAAATCTCAGAGATGAAACAGAAATTTTAGATTTCTTCCACACAGGACTTGAGATAATAAAGAAAATAATAAAAAAAGAAAACACAAAGAGTACGCTTCTTTCGGATATATCAATGTTTCCAGCACACCTGATATTTTGCAGTGGTATTTATCAGATCATGTGAGAGTATGGCTGGGACAACAGATGACATTTAGTGAGAATCGCTGGTAGGACGGAGCCCCTGTAATCACCCACAGGTCCTGTTTGCATTTGCATATGGAGAGAGAACCCTCTGGCATGGACTGATTTAGCCAAGACAGCTTCGGGCTGGCAGTGCTCTGCAATAACAGCAGAGACTCCAGCGCAGGCTCGCTCTGGCTGCCCCTGGGGCTCCGGGCAGATCCGTGCAGCCCACAGCGACTGACGTTTTGCTGACTTGGTTACAGTGGCACTGGGCACTTGAGCTCGACTGAATTAAGGCACAGCTGGAGCTGTGGTCATGAACAGCGTGTCCCAGCTGCTGTGCACACAGTCCATACAGCTTGCTCTGGGCTCGACTGATTCTGCTGCTGGGGAGAATCTTCTTTATAAAGCACATCTCTGGTCATGGTCCCTCTTTCACCGGACAGACAGCACAACAGAGCTACTATACTGGCTTCAATTCAACCTAGGACTCCTCTGATGTGAAGCAAACTGCTGAGATGCAGGCTTTGGCGCTCTGATATGCAGGGATGCAAACTCTATTCCATGTGATCCCTTCCTGCATTCCATGTTAAGTCAAGGTGCTTATTGAAACACTTTTATGGGAAGCCCTGTTTAGAAGTTTAGATCAGCTGCGAAGCTAGGTGGCCGTGGACTTTTGTGCTTGGCATAAATAAGTAATTTTTTCACAGGCAAATGCACACAATTAGTTATCACTAAATATATATTTTTTTCTTGTTCTTTTATATTTCTTGGATTCTCTTTGCCATAAAATGAAACACAGATGCCTTTATGCTAGTCATCTTGAAACTAGAAATGCTCATTACTAGACACAAATGACTGATATTTAAAACTGTGTGCTATTCCTCATTGTGTACCAAACTAGAATTAGTCACTGTCTGGGATATTTATCCTACATCTATAGTCTAGATCCTGCTTGAAAGCATGCAGCAGGAATCAGGATCACTAAAAACTACCTGATACCAGAAGATACTTCTGTCCCAAGATGAAGAATTAGGATATACAGGCAGAAAGCTACATTTGCAGAGCAAAGGCACTGACATGTTCCCCTTGTTACCTAGCAGACCTCACTGCTCTGACTGAGGCACCAAATCCTTACACCATGCATGGAGAGAAGTCTGTGCATAACAGAGTATCCCACAAGAATTGCTGCCTGTCTGGACTACACAAAAACTGCCAAGGAGGAGAGTGCAGCTGCAGACCCAGCTAGAAGAGCAGGAGGCATTTTTCCTGCAAGGAGAAGCCTCTCCCCTTGCCCCAAGAACACACTACAGAGATGTGGACCAGGGATTTGAGACAAGCACCTTGTCAGAAGGAGTGCAACCTCACTTGTAACTAAATGCTTACAGGGCTTTTCTGAATGCAAGGGTTTTTTCATCTGTGAGGTCTCACAGAATAACAGAATGGGTAAGGGAGAAGAACCACAGTGAGTCATCCTGTCCAACCTCCCTCCTCAAGCAGGGTCATCCTACAACATATTTTACAGGACTACATCCAGACAGTTCTCAAATATCTCCAGATATACAACTCAAACCTCCTGCTCTGCAGAAAGTCCCTTGCTGATCAGACAATTTGTATATAAATCAGTCTTAATTCCATGTTCTATTTTTAATGAGTTAGGGAAATACCTGTGGGTCAAAAGATGTCTCCCAAACTTGGATCCTCTGCTTCCAAACTGGAGAGAAATCTCAGCGGCTGCTAAATATTAAATGTCTAAACATATATCTACTGAATCTTCTCTTATCAAGCTCTAAAATATCCACTTGACTTCACAGCAGAAATATTTTCATGTGCTATTAGACATCTTCAAACTGAAGACTATGATGATGCATTTTTATTTCTTCACTTGTGGGAAACTTTGAAATTACGGCAGATAATCGCTGGTATATCACATTTCTGCTGTAAGCAGAAGAAAGTGAGTCTAAGTGTGAGTGAATTGCCATGTAAAAGGGAAGTAGTAGCAGAAGTAGAAAACAAAGAGGATTTCAGTAATTTTAAAAATATTTTCCTTTATTTGGTTGCAAGGATGGATTTACTTTAAAAATAACTAATTTTCAATGGAATAACTATCCTAAGCAGTTATCTATCTACTTTCTAGCATCTAGCTACAAATCCACTAATTTGATTCTTTTTTCACTTACTTGCACAGCTTGCAGCAGACTGAATGCTCCAGGGATTTCACTGCCTGAATTCTGTGACTTTAGTGAGAAACCAGCTCAGCAGTCTTCTCTATCAATTGGTATCATAGTGTGATATTATACCTTTGGCTCTGTTTTCAGTGCAGACATGGTTCAAGTACATGATCTATCTGCCAGCAAAACGGCCTGTTCCAAGCCCACAGAAGTCAGGAACAGCCTTTCTGCTGCTAGGCCACATCACAATTAAAGAAAGTTCTAACACAAAGAAATCAGAATATTTAATGGCATGTAAGAATGCTAAATGAAGACAGATATTTCTTGAGGAGGTTTTTTTTTTGTTGTCGTTTTGAAGTCATGTCTTTGGAAGAAGAGGTCAGGCTTTAGGCCACAGCATTGTAAATCCACCTTACATCCAAGTAAGTGATGCATTAGTCACACAGTTTATCTGAACAATTATTATTCCTAACTACAGTACACACCTGAAAGAAAACTCAGCTCCTTATAGACTTCCATGAAAAAGAATAGAAGGACACTTAAAAATAACAAGGTAGTACTCAACCTACTGCTCATTCCAGCTGCCAGAGTTCAGAACACAGTAAATGCTCCAGTTACTCCAGATGTTCACACCAAACAGTATGGTTGTCACTGGGGCAGAAATGCATTCTCTTCCAGTTTTAGTCCTCATATGTATGATATCCTTTTCCTCCACTTCTTGAAGCTAATGCCAAAAGCAGAAACAAAGACCAAAACTCCAAACCAATTCCCATGTCTAGCTTCATAGCATTTCAGACATCTTAGTGAGGTTGGGGCTGTTCTCTTTTTCCTTTTCTCTTTTAATTTGGGGATGAGGGGGATGGACAACACACTCAACATTTTCAGTAGAGCTGTCACTGGATGATGTGTGGGGGATTTTCAGGTGGTCAGTATTTGCTTGACTCTGCAATCCCTGGTTATAAATGAATTCAGTAGTAGCAACATTTCTCCATAGATTTTCTTGGTTTACTGCAAACCCCAGACAATCTGTTCATAAAGCCATGGGAATTTTGCCTTTGCCCTTAGTAGAAAGAAACTTTTACATAATATGCCTATACACCTATCCTTTCCTAGTTGTTTACACACCCAGACACTTACTTTTTTCTTTGACAAAGTGATATTTGTGGTCTGCCCATTAACTCACATTCACGTCTACATCCCTTCCTTTTACCTTCCTGCTGTCACCAGTCATTTTACCCTCATCTCCACTTCCCCCAGTCATTGTATTTTCCAGCCACATCTCCCTCTTTCTCAAAGTTGTGAACTTTAGTTGCACTTTCTCTCACCGTCAGCATACTCATTTCCTGCACTTCTCCAAACCTTGATCATCCCTTACTGCTTCAATGGTATGGTGTGGAAGAAGCTCTACTCTCTGCTTCTCTCTGTGAGCCAGAGAGAAGTTTGATAAGAGGATCCATGTTTACCCCTGAAAGAATTTTCTACCCAGGTCGTTAACATAGAAACCAAGAAAGAAAGAAGGATAAGAGAAACCTGCAACTGTCTATTCCAATAAGTACTTTGTCTTTTGTGAACAAGGAGTAAAGTGTAAATTAAGAGTTTTGTAAGAATGTATAAAAAGCATGCATGCTATAATAAAAGCGGTTTGAGGCCTTCTGAAAATGGAGTGTGTTGCTTTGTATTGTCTCCGTCTCAACTACGACAGTATGGCAAGGAAAGGCTTGTCAGCCTGGCTGTGGCGATAATGTCGTGAAGGAAAGCAGCAGTATGTCTCAGTCTTGAGCTTTCCCAGCACTCGGGAAAGCTTCCTTCCCTCAGGCCGGCCTGCAGCCCTATTGAGGCCACCCCTCTCCCTGACCTCTTTCTCTCCAGCAGAGTTAAAATACCTGCAAAAGAGATTATCTAGCCATATGGTAGCCCTCCTTATGTACACATTTGGTGGGAAAGCAATTAATAGAAACATCTAGCGTGATGAAGTTAGGCGCATGTGTAATTATTCACAGGACGAGGCCCAGTGACTGCTGCCCCTCTGGAAAATGGTGGCGCTGCCCGACACTTCCTGGTCAAGACTGCTGTGGGAGGCTCCAGGGAACAAACTTGGTTCACAGCCAAAGAGAAAAACTCAACCCACCCTCTACTATAAAAGACATCCTCAGCTATAATAAAACATAATTATTAAAGCAAATTCATTCACTTAATGACAAGAAAACCAGAATCGAAATGAATATCACTCGGAGAAAGCCTTCAGGAAGAATCCCTTACAGGGTAATATTTTTTAAGACTAACTTAATAGAAACTTTCAAGCAAGCTTTCCACAAGCCCATACTTTAAAAAAACACCAAACCGAAACAATTTAAAGCACACACCTTTGAGCAGCTGGGAGAGCTGTGCTGCTTGGGACGGAGCCTGTGGCCTGCTGCTTTCCAGAGGCACCGCACCTCAGCACGGACCAGCCGGGGCTCGCCTGCTGCCCCACAGGACAATGTCACCAAGGGCCTGATGGCGGCCAGGGCTGCCTGGGTGCCTACAGTGGAGCCCTGGCCTACGGGTGCAGGGATGGGCGAAGCCCATGAAGAGCCATCAGTGGTCTGACATCATTTTACAGGAACTCCTTGACGAGGGAAAGGATTTATCAGCACAGGGTTGGTCACCGCTGCAAAATGGCTGCCCCCGGGAGAGGGGGAGAGCCCAGGGAAGGCCGCAGTGCCCAGTCGGGTGCTGGCCCAGAGGTGGTGACATGTCACTGTCAGGGCTGCGTGCTTGTCCCAACACCTCCCAGGAGCCATGGCCCTGTGGGTGGGATGTGTGGCTGTGGCATGGCAGGAGGAGGGCCTGCCATTTCCAGGATTTTATCCTAGAGCATATTTGTTGTCTCCTTATAAAGCAGCAAGATGAGATGCTGACTGCCCTTCTCTCCTGAGTGGGAGATAACTCTCTCGAAGTTTCCAAAACTGCATTTAAACTCTGCTTTCCATGCAAAACAGTGCTCCCTTCAGACATGTCCATGGCTGTCCACAGTGTGCATTGACAGGCTCAGTCACATGCAGCTCTAGCCAAAGAGTATCCTGGACCACATGTTTTTATTTTGTGGGATTGTTTTGTGAACTATATCCTGATGTCTTCTAAACACCTTAGGTCTTCAAAGACCTGAGAGGTGAGGTTCAAATCTGCCAGAGAAATCCCTGGTGGTCTGGTCCCAGCTCTGCAGAATTGTAGGGGATATCATTTTTCCTTCTCTGACTAAAAATAGTGACATCAAACTGCTCTTTCATAAGAAAAACAAAAACAAATAAAAAGGAAGAAAAAATGACAAGAGCACCTACCAGTTTAAAAAATTGTCTCTGATGATGTTTCAGTAGAAGTTAGGGTTTTTGCTAAATGCCAAAAGGATACAGCATATCCTGCTACATGCTCTCATTAATAAACTAGTCTATGACAGAAGTGGTACCCCCCCTACGTGTCTCTGTCAATGTTGTGCAATAATTTCCACTCTAACCCACTTTTCTCAGTCACCCACCTCAATGGCTTGTGCAAATTTTACCCTTCAGGGTAAAAATTTCCATGCCTGACCTCTGCATGAAGCAACAATTTTTTGGAATTATGAGGTAAAACTGTCTTCTGAGAATAAGAGAAAAGGAAAACACATTTCTCTGAATAAAAAAAAAAACCCAAACAAACCTCACCCCAAAACAGAATAAAAAAAAATTCACTGCTTTTTCACAGCTCTGGGGATCATCTAAAAAATCAGAGTCTTGGAAAAGTGCAGAATATTGCCTATGCTCAAAGGCTGCTGGGTTGGACTTGACAGCGCCATGGCAAAGAGCTGAAATGTGGCTTTATGTGCTTTTGTACATATGTAGCGTACAAAGTACATACTTTTGAACACTATGTATCCTTTTATATACATGTTTATACATACATATAATAAAAATGTGCATGATTATGTATGCACCGTTCTCCATACAGATACTGTATATGTAAGTTTGCAAAGTACCTACTGTGAATCAGGGTTTTTGAGGGGAGGAGACGTAGGGCCTGGCAAAGGCACAGCTGGGATGTCTGTCATGCACCAGTCGAGTTCCTGTCTAGACTGCTTAAGGCAGGCAATGGTTCAGAAAGTACTGGCAGGGTCACTGACTGAGAGCCCATTGAATTTTATAATTTTTCCTCTACTTATTTTGAAAGTTTTAGGGCTGTGATTTCTTAAAGACTACAAACACCTATGAGAGGAAGGCCTTGTGTTGGCACAGATGATAAATGTGTCTTCCCCAGCTGCTTATCTCCTCAGATGCCAAGGCCCCGCCTTAATCACAGGCAAGCCAAACTCAGGCAAATATCTACCAGGCAAGATCTTTTCTTTCTTTTGTCAGAGGAAGGAATTTTTATGCAAACTGGTGAATCTTTGGCAAGCTTCAGAAAGGGAAATAATTCCTTTTAAACTACCGTTTTTCTGTTTTAATTTCCTAAGAAATTCTGTGGAAGGATTTTGCCAGCAGAAACTTGATCATGGTTAAAAACTGAGAAAATATTTTATGTTGTAAATGCATCTAATCACTTGGAAAAGAAATTGCTTAAGACAGCATGCCAGCAGGCAATGTCTGCTATAGCCACTGCTGCTCCCTCTTGCTTCCTTGCTGTCACCCTCAGGTAAGCCATGACCTGGAGAGATGTTGACTTCAGCGACATGCAGTCCCTTCAGAGTCATCATACGTGCTGTGCCTCTGGTGTTATTGACTGGCTCTTCTCTGCATTCTGGGGCATTCTTATGAGCGCAGTTCTTCCTAAAAACAACTAATTTGAACTTAGGACTGATGTCATTACTGACATTATGCTCTTTCTATTTTACATTGCGTATTTCTGGTTGTAACCAAAAACGGCGCCGTTTTACATTTAATTTTAGAAATAATACTGACTCACATAATTTCCTCCTTCCATTTGAAGTTTCTTAGCTTCTCTTCTGCAAATACAAAAAGAATGCCTTTGACAAAGCTGTTTCAAGAAAAGACAGACAGCATTTATTTTCAAGTAGATTATCTGAAGTGTCAACGATTAGTCTTACTCTATCCATACTAAAATAATTCTTTCTTTGGCTGTAGTGTCTTTTATTTAAATAACAAGGAATAGGAGAAAATGCTATCTCAGCAGAAGTTCTCTGTACCATGCCATCAGATCAAGGGTGGTTAGGAGCCCATGAGTTTTCTCCAGTTTCAGGAGGAAGGAAAGATCCTATGTCCTGACTGTGTCCCTAGAAGGGTCTCAGTCAAGGTTCTGACCAGCATTAATTCCTACAACATCACATGGTAGGAGCTTCCTATCTTTGGAGAGAGCACTTCCATCCAGAATGAAAAGAGTGCCATAACAGAATATTTTAAATCAGCATTAGCTCTGTTTGTACAACAGTTGTGCACATGCTATTCAAATTCTATCAGTAGATCCGGCATCTTACAAGTATTTGTCACACACTCTTGACAGTTTTGTATTTTTTGTTCTCTGACTGTACAACCTCATGACAAAGTGAAACACAGAAAAGTTGTCTCAAAATATTTAGCAAAACTTCCAACAAACAGATAAGAAAAAAGAGAAAGCTTATAAAATTCCATTGCTCTAATTCTCTGGTTCAAGTATTACTAATATGGAAGGTTAGTGAACAAGCAAAGCTTCTGGACTTCATATGAGAAGTATTTTCAAGATTAAAAAAAATTTTTTTTGGAGACTCAACCATTTGGGCCTTCCTGGTTGTGCTTTGCGTATTCTGCTTGCAAGGTACACATGCTGTATGTTAGAAATAATGCTTTCTCATGGAGAGCAAACAATTTAATAGGGATTAATTAAATTAATCTAATTCTAAATCACATGAGTTTCAATTAAAGTAATCAAATGTCCCAAATTAAACATAAATTAATCACCTTGTTTAATTGGGTATCCACAACTCTTTCATGGTTCTACCATTTTCAAACATTATAAGCAATTTGTATTTGTGAATAGAACTAAAGAGTTTCCTGGCTGCTGGAGTTGAGGTGGAATGGGCTGATAATAAAGTATCTATTAAAACATCATTGGAAAAAGCTCTATAGTTCATACATTGGCTCAGTTAATCTCTATACATTTTTTTAATGCTGCTGCTGGAAGGCTGGTGTTGGAGAGGGAGAGAGAAAGAATGCAACCTTCTTTTCTGTACTTCATGGATCCTTAACCCTTATTTAAAGATGACTTTGGATTTTAGACCACATAACTGCTCTTGTAATTATATCAAACAGTTAAAAAAAAAAGCTAGTTAATGATGTTCAACATAAGTAATCATGTTAAATAGTGAAATTTAATTTCTTAAAAACTTAAATCCTCATATCTTTTGGAATGCATTGTACTGTAGGATGTCTGAGTAAATTAAATTCTCCCCTGCACACTAAAACATCAATTTCCTTATGGTAATTATCTGCTAGATTGGATCTGTCAGTCGCAGGGAAGCATGCCTGACATTATACCCTTTTTACAAAAAATGATTACAAAAAATTAAGACGAATGAGTAAAATTAAGGCTGCGGCTGGTAAGCCTATATAAAGCTCTCATAGATCACTTTACATAAGCTACCATTGTACTGGATACTAAGCTTTTAATGACTAGTTGCATAATGAGGTGAAGGCCATTAAAGAACAGCAGGGGTAACCGATCACAGAGATAAGAGCTAAAAATGATTTTCAGCCAACTAGAAGCAATTTATTATACACAAAAACACAGGTCTAAATGAAATGTCTGGATAGATGAGGAACTTTTGAAAACTGACAGGATTTCCTTCCTAGGAAAGTTTTACAAATATGATAGGAGCCTGTCTCTGTCATATTTGATTCTTTTTCTCTCGTATTCTGTGCTGCAGAATTGGGGTAGTGGGTTGGTTTTTTTATTTTTAAAGACAGACGGACTGTAGTAATGCAGTTCATTAGCCCACTTGAAAGGTAAATTAGAGTCAGGAGTAGCTGATATAAAGGAAATTCATAGCACTCTGCCAGCAAGTGTTATATGGAGGCAGGTTAGTTGTTGCAAGTCAACTGACACCCTGTGTGTGCTAAAAAAAACCTCATCCATGGTACAGAACTGCCTCTAAGAAAGGTTTAGGGTTGTAAAGTACCATATTGCTCTCAGAGCAGTGCAAAAATCAGTAGGTAAGTGAATTCTCTTGTAATGAGCAGTCACTTGGGACCAAAAGACAAAAAGAACCCAAGTGCCTTGAAGGTAGCTGAAGGTCAAATTTTGAGGTAATCTCTTCTCATAGGGAAAGCCACATCCCTAATTTAAACAAAAGGAATGTGAGGAAGGTTGCCTAAAGAGAGGCAGGAATGGTAGGTGAAGGTGAAAACCTGAAGCTGGGCTGTTTGAAGCAGTTGGTGTGTAGGCACTTTAACCTAGACAGTGGGAGATACACACATTCATATTTATACATAAATATACACACACAAAAATATGTGCATTAGAAGATTTACCATGTCTGTATAAAACCCTATTATTTATACTAGTATAGCCTTTACAATAGAAAAAAAAATCTACATGATGTTTTTCTAATAAAAAATAATCTGGGAAACTACTTTCCCTTCTTTCCTCCCCGCTTCTGACATCTCCTTTATGTGGTATGGAAGTTCATTAGTCTCCAGCCTTAAAGGATTCAAGTAAGCTGGATAAAATCCAGGCTGGATGCCTGGAGATAGGGGAGGTGACTACTGACAAACAGGGGTTTTGAGAGGACAGCCACAGAGATGGTTCTGGGGCTGGATCACATCATCTAAGGACTTGGGAATTGGGCTACTTTACCCTGAATGAAGGGAGTCAGGTGGGAGGGTGTAGTAGGTTACAGAATAGACAATGCCAGAGGTTTCTGTGAGGTTCAGTGCCAAGTGACAGGAGGCAATGGTCACAAATGGGAACAAAGGCACTACAAGGAAAATAATCTCAAAAGGAGAGTTAGGAAGCATGGGAACGTGTTCAGAGAGGTTGTGGAGTCTCCATTCTTCGAGAATTTTCATAATCCAGCTGGGCAAGGCCTTGAGCAAAATGCTTTGTCTTTACCATTGGTCTCATTGTGAATTTGGAGTTTATACAGATGCCCCTCTCGAAACCAGATTTTTTTATGATGCCATGATTGTTTTCTGGGGCTTATGGCCATCTTATTCCCATCCTAGTTGTCAGTTCTATCTATATTTCTTCTTCCCAAGGATATATCCTAATTCTCAGGGGACAGGCTGCTTGGAGAAACAGTTTTTTTATTGCTGTTCATTTGTGGAACTGCATCTGGCTTATGTTTGTACATTATCAGGTAACTATGCAAGCTCTGAACAAAAATTCTGCCATTTTGTCTATATAAGCTAATTAAACACCACTGGAGACTGTTCCTGGATATACAGCAGGACGAGCTATACTATTAGATTTTTAGCCTGGTGTTCTGCATATTTTTGCTCTATGCTGAATAGCATTCTTCTTCACATATCCAAAAATTTCTCAGACATAAATTTCAAAATACACAGAAACTATCAGTACTTCTTATCTGTGGCACCTTTGTTTTGGAGTCTTCTCAACACTATGGATATTGGCTATTCCTTGACCCAAGTGCCATCAAATGGCTCTTGATGTATTTTAATTCACCAGTATGGTCACATCCTCAGTGTTTAGGCAACTCTCAGGCCAAAGGGGCAGCTTCAGGATGTACTGGCAGTTGTGCAGCTTGATGTATATTTTGGGGAGGAGAATTAACCTCAGTTTTTCATTTGAATAATTAAATCCCATCTGATTTCTGGTTTAGGCATATATTACCTTCCATGCACTGAATTTTTAGCCATTGGAAAGCTGCAGCCTGATTTACATGGCATTGAAGCCATTGGACACTGTCATTAAAGCTTTTCTTTTTAATCACTTGCATTTGTGTTGTGGCTTGCCTTCTACAAAATCTTCAGTAAATTCAATCATTTCTCCTTTATTCTTTAATTATTTTAAATGTCAATTAATTTGATCTACAGCCTGCTGGCTGTGTCATTATTTGAGATGTGTACATATCAGCATAGTTACTCTTTCAAACTGATAGTGGCTAATACAATTATATGCTTTTTTTCACTGATATCTGATCTGTTAATTAACTGGAAAATATTTTGATTGGGGTGACTGCTTACCCAAATTATTTAATTGTTCCATGCAAGGCTGTCAGAAAAAAAAAATGTAAATAAGCCTAGGAAGTTCTATGAGATTTCACAGTAATAGCTCTTCAGGTTAGGGCTAGAATTAGACAGAGAAATAGCAAGAGCAACTTGGAGCCTGCAGGAAAATAAACTAGCTCACATTTAAATTTCAATTTAAAAAATAGTAGGAACACTTAGGTCTTGTCTACCCCATTTTCTCCTTGATTTTCTTACTTTTTTTACAAAGCAAGGCTCTCTTATCCCTTACTAAAGGAGTGTGTGTAGCAGATGAAAATTAAGAGGACTGAGAGCATGATGTAGGTAAATTGAAAATTAGGTCTGTACCTGGTTAACTGGACAGGGCTTCTTTCTGATCTTAGGTAGGTTTTTTATCCTGAATTGATTGGCTGTCACTGGTGAACTGAACATGACAGAAAGCTGTAACAGTTTTGTTTTTTTTTTCAGCAGAGAGATTTACCTTTACTTCATGCAGAATACTCTGGATATTCTTTCTTCAAAAATATAAAGGTCCTGTAAGAAACTTGGTACAGTTTTTGAGAAAGTCTAATAATAATCTTTTAACCTAAAACAAGTGGACTCACTGAACACTCCAGGGTTCTTGTTGAAGGAAATTCATGGATTTAATAAATGCATTCTTACTTTATTAAATAACTGCAATATTTGAATGTTAGATTTCATTCTAGCAACAAAAGAGTTAGCTAGGTGATGTAGAGCGAGTGTTTTATGGGGTTTTTAGAGGTCATAAATATCAATGAGAAGGTTTACACTACAAGATTCAGCAAGGTGTATGCTGTTCTAAAACTGAGAGCCAGCAATGAGCTGAGAGACATTCATCATTTATTCCAATTCTGAGAATGTTGGAGTTCATGACAAAATCCTAAGATAATAAGTGTACACGTAATTTACATATACAAATTTGCTTCATACAGGATGACAACAAGAGGTCATACAATGCCTTTTATCTAAAGATGGAACCAGATTATTGTCTTTTTAATGGCTGGAAATTGTCTATATATAAGACAGATATTGCCAGAGGCTTGCGTTATAAGCAGAAAGAGCACCTCTTACGACATTTTAGTGTGACCAGCTGCTGAATTAGCTGCACTCCAAAGTTGCCCTTGCAGGCAAACAAAACTACTAGTCAGTGGAATGTGGATGCCTAAAAGCCTTTGACTTTTAGGCATCCACATTCCACTGACTAGTAGTTTTGGGGCCTATATGTGGTAAACTTACTACATATACTCATTTCTAGACCAAGTAATGAGCACAGAGCAGCTGTGGAACCAGAACAATAGTTTTGTCTGGTTCCATAAGCAATTACACTTAGGCTGTCTTCCTATTTCTCTGAGAAGCCCCCAGTGAAAG
>VYZP01011096.1:1873-29522 GCA_013400635.1 Hypocryptadius cinnamomeus | reverse complement strand
CACCTCCGGCGGCTCCGCCCGCCGCTGTGGCCGGGCTCTGCCCGGAGCCGCGGGGCCGCTGCGCCCGCGGGAGGGACAGAGCGGCATCGCTGCCCCGGGGCGCTCCGGGGTTCCGGCAGCTCCTCCACAGCCGCAGGTTTATACGGGGCTCCCAGCCAGGGTGCGAGGTTTATATTTCACCCTTCATTAGCTTATTTCTGGGAATAGCTGAAGGTTTGTCACTGCCGGCGCAAAATGGGGGCTGTTCTGTCCTGTAAAGCCCACTGACGCTGATACCCGTTCAGCTGTTCCGGCTGCATTATCAATGCACAGCCAGTCATAGATCCTTTTCAGCTTCTGTTTGGCTGTTGTTTGTACAGTTACATCACGCTGACGTGCTGTATTATGCTATACATACTCTCATCTATGTCCATATGCATTTTGCATTCACAGGAATAACCTGCAACAAGAGGGATAACACCGAATTAGGTAAATTCTTGTAACTCAGATGACTGAGTAATGCAGGAATTATTAGCCACTTTTAATAACATGTTTTCTCTGTGCTGTCCTTGTTGCCTGTTTATTTTTATGTTCACTAAATTCAGCTCAACAATCCAGAGAAAATTACAAATTAGAAGGATGTTAAAAGTATGGTTTTGTCCTCTTCCTGACAGTCAGTGGAAGAAATAAATGTCCTCTTTAAGAAGTAATACAACATCTGCAATTGCAATAAAACTGAATTAAATGGAAGCTGTTTTGCAAAACTGTTTAGGAATTGGTCCATCTTGTATAGGAGACAGAGCACTAGACTAGTCTTGTCTAGCAAAAGAAAGCAAAACAAAGCCAATGTATTCCAGTTCTCTGGAGAAAATGCAGCATGAAACCTTGGTGACAAACTAGCATAGATGGAAGTAAATAGGTAATATCAGAAACTGGGCTTTTATGAAAAGGAGTGAATCTCTGCCCCAGAACATTTCAGAGTCCTTCTAAGCTGACTGGAAATAACCACATTTTCCCAAAAGGCTAAGTCATACAATGTCTCTGAAATTGAAAATTTAACTGTTTGACAGAACCTGCTACAATTCTGATTTAAATTTACACACCACTCCACCCCCTCCCCCTCCCAAGAAGTGGTTCTGAAGAAACACAGCTGGAAAGATTTCTAAAAACTATCTTACAAAAGATTTATTAACCATTCAGTTTCCAGCCAGCTCATAGTTCTTGTCTTTATCAGCATTCTGTTAATGTACATTATTCATCAATTTTTGGGAGTTTTCAGAATTTGGTTGAAAATTAAAATAAAATCCTAAAACTGAAGGAGTAGTTTTGTGCTTATAAAGCCTAAATAGAGAAAATAGTTTTTCCTTCACTTTGTGCTGTTGCACTTTAAAAGTATGTGGGAAAGTAATTTTCCCTTGAAAATCAAATGCGAAATTTCACAGGAAACTTAACCTTTTTTTATAAGATAAGTTCAATTTTTTATTATATCAAGAAAACTAACCAAAATTATTAATAACCTTTAACTTAGACAAAAACGTATTCTGAGACAGAATCATTATCTGATTAAGAAAAATCATCTTGAAGAACAATGCCAGTAATGGAGGCCTGTATTAGAATCTGATGACTTGCTGTCATCACATGCTAATATTTTGCTGTTGGTCTGGCACTTTTTGAAGGATCCTCTTTAAGTTTTGTGTTCCATTCTTACTGTGAATAGAGGAAAACAGCAAATGAAACAAATCTTTTTTAATAAACTCCAGAATCCAGGTAACTGAAGTTCATGTAAAAAAATTGGAATCAGCAGTAGAGGCCTGATTTTACTGAGCATATCAATCAAGATTCTTTTATTTCTTCAGCTAGCCTAGGAGCAATTATCTTAGAAATGCTAGAAAATAACTCACAATTAGAATAGAATTTTTTTTAAATTGCAAATGAAATATTTGAATTCTATAAAGTTTTTTCTCTGAATTTCAAACATGATCAAATGAAACGTTTATTCTACTTAGTAGCAGCTGAGTATTTTATCATGTGTCACTAGGTGGGGCTCGGCTCCCAGCTTCGAGCTCCAGCTCTACATTTGAAATGGGCGCACAGAGCCTCACACCACCGTGAGCCAGTATTCACAAATGAGGGTCCTCATGCTACAGTCGAAGAAAATACCAGGAAACAAGGCTCAGATTGGATAACAGATTTAAACACCCAAATCCAAAGCGTAATACCAAAACCTCTCGCTTGTTATTTGTCCAATCCTGCCAAAAATTGCCCAAAAGATCAATTTTGGATTTTCTGTTTTACCATTTTCACTGGATAGAGCCTGGTTCTGCATTCTGCAACTGAGTCATTCAAGCACTCAGTGAGGAGAAGGGAGCTTTAGAAGTGATATTTTGTAGCGTTGAAATAGAAATGAGATGAAAATGGATTCTGGAGAAAGAGTGTCGGATTAGAGAGCTGGTCCTTCTTTGTGAGCACTAATGACTTGGCCAGAGAGGTGGCCACTGGCTTGTGCTGTCTCTCTCTGGTGAGAAGCCCATGTTGCAGCCTTTGGTCTCAGTCCCCTGGTCTACATGGACAAGATGCTGACTTTATAAAATAAATATCTTCATTTCAATCTTGTATCCAACTACAGCCACTTCCATGGGAGGTTAATATCAAGAGGATCCACATTCACTCATAAGTCTGCACTGATGTCTCAAGAATGTAACACTTCTCATAAAGGAAAAGAAAATATTTACAGTCTTGGAGTACCCAGGAACTCACAGTGATTTATTTAAGACATTTTAAAATTTTCTAACCATTCAGCCTGCTTGGTGTGTTGCAGTGGGGGAACCACAACAAGGGAGATTAACATTTACACTTCTGAGACTACTTGTAGTTTTTAAAGGATGTTTTACATGTTAACCATCTTCAGATATGTTTATCAGCATCAGCAACAGAGATGGGCAGCAGCATAAATATATGGGCATTTTTCAATTCTCTGTTTTTCATGAAGTCACAAAGAATATACAGAAAAAATCAAACATGAAATCAAGCTTCCTGCCTCCAAGCTTTAATAACTAAGTTCTAATTATTTCTTATGAGTGTAGTTTATTCACTGAGAATGAATCCTGGTATTGCCTGCACTTAGGGCTCAACTTTCTTACCAAGAAACTTACCTGATTAAAAATGGAGCAGGAATGTGGACTGAGAGAGGAAGGTGCTAAATGAAAACATGACAGTTCCTTGCTAGACTGGTTAAGTGAGATGACTATCCCTATCTGTATCCTCTTCTGGGTCAGAACAGAGACCAATTACTTTAATAACAGGATACAGCAACTGAGAAACTCAGCTTAAAAGCAAACATTTTCTGCCTAATTAGAGAAGGTGCAGCTGAGCATAATTTCCATCGCTCTCAAACGATCTTGCTTATGTACAATAGCTTAGCAGGCAGGCACTGTTCTCTGTAGGTAGCTATGCTTGGAAAATCCTGAGCTGTAACACCCAGAAACTGAACATAATGCCTCCTATTATGTTCAAGCTGCTGGTCAGCTTTGCATTCTAAGAGCAGGTGTTTATGACCTCATTTCTCTTGAACCATTCAGTATGAAATTTCTCATGGCAGATGCTGAAGATTTTTGGAAAACATCAGCACATATTATTCAGTCACTTTTAAGAATGAAATAAAAGAACCAGACAACATGGTATCCCTTCTTGGTTAGCAGTAAAGAAATTCTTACGCATTATTTGGATCAGAGATTTTTAATGGACAAGGAGAAAGAAATGCTTCTAGCTTTTTCTCATATTTAAGAAAATTCATCCATATTTACCCAAACCAGTTTGATAAATCATGGTGTATGTTCAGTCAACTTGATGAGCTTCATAGCTAAAGGATCTGTAGGCTGTGCCTGCATGGTGTACCCAGGGCCTGGCTGAGACAGTCTGGCCAACCCTGAAATGTGCTTCTGACCTGTCATGTACTTTCACTGTTTCACCTTCACATCAGTGATTGTCCTGATGGTGAGCAGGCACAATGGACAAAGACTGGTCTGAGATAAATATAAAGAAAAAGGAGAACTGGGTATTGCTGCTAAATAGGTTCCTGGAGTTGATAAGGAATACCTTGGTTGATAAGGGAAGCAGGACCTAGCAGTTGTCTGAGAAGGATCAGGGATTCAAAAAGTCAGTATCATGAAAGCATTTAACCTAAGGCTATAGACAGTGGGCCATTATGCCTCTGTTGAGCCACAGTAACAGACTGAAAGCCAGGACTGGCTCAGCAAAGACACCAGAAACAGAAGTAAAATGGAACCCTAGGACAGTAGGGGAATGGCTGCCAGAGAGAGGAGGTGGAGGGAGGACTGGCATGCAAGGGACAACACTCAGGATTTGAGGAAAGGGTGGGGCTGGATGTGAATGAGACTGAGAGATAGGAGGAAATGGCTGAAAAAAGGAGACCAAGATTGAAAAAAGTAGGAACCTGAGAGCTAAGGGAGGCTAGAACTGGTATAGGGAGGCATAAAACTGGCCAGGGAAGAAGAGGGTAGATAGTGAAAGCTGTGTGGGCATAAACAAACCACAGCACAAGTCCTGAAGGTACTTAAAAGACTAAGGCTGTGGGGAATGATCAAAAGAATCTGGGTCTGCCACCACTCCCTTTCACAAGCAGAGTATCACCTTTCCTCTCCTGTCAGCTAATATCCTCAGTATTTGCCTGAGAGGGCCAGAGTGCCCTGGCAGACTCAGGCCTGGCTAACAACCCAAAGTTCCCAGCCAGATTCCTGATCAGCCTGCCAGTTCTGTCACTGCTCCACTGGGTCCACTGGCAGACTTCTCTCCAATGCATCTAAAGAGTCCAATCCTTCTGATGACTTCAGTTAGTTTCTTTATGATACTCCATGTTCGCTTTTCTGTTTGCTCATCTAGAAAACCCCACCTGATCATTTACAGCTGGACTTTTTAAATACTTTTTAATAAATATAATGATGAAAATGCACAAAATATAAACTAAGCAACATTTTTTCTACTAATTTGATTATTTTTGAGATGCTTTACTTCTCAGCCTTCACTTGAATTTAACAAATTAATAACCAAATTAATAACCAAATTCTTCTGGATATTTCCAGTGCATTGAGAAACTCTGTTTTTATTTCAGGATAATGATTATTGAGTAGATTAGCCAGTGTCTAGAAGAATGGAGTGTGCACATCCTACTGCCTCTATAGTTTTAGATTACTACTGCAAACCACCATCCCTCCTGTGATTTACCAAACATACGAATCATTCCAGGAATGGATATAATACCACAAAGTAATTTGTTCCACTTGCCACACAGGCATGCAGAGATCTGCACAAAGAGCCCTTTCATTCCTGTCAATATACAAACTAGAGCACAGCCTGACCCTAGAAAAGTGTTTGCTGAGTTGGAACTTGATAGTAAACTTTAGAAGGGACTCATTTCAAGGTTTGAGAACAAAGCAAGAGAATCAATGTTTCAGGATCACACAGTACATTACCTACCAAGCCAGACAGGGCTGGAGCTGTACCTTTGTGGGAAATCAGAATTATGATGTGCCCAGGGTTCTGACTGGTAAATGGCGTGGGCAGCGTAAGATGAAAGAGCTTGAACTGGAACGACTTCTGTGCTTCAGAGCTGTTAATGTCCCCCTCTGGTCCAAAGAGCAGACATGCCAGTACCTCTGAGTGTCTCAATACAGAGAACAGACAAGTAACTCTGCTCTTCAAAACATCCCCTCAAAAAGCCAGGGAAGGGAATTGCTTGAGTTTTAGGGGAATTGAGAAGTGAAAGCTGTGGATTTGTGAGGTTGGGAAATGATGGCTTGTTCAGTAAGGTGTGTAAATGGGAGGGAGGATGGAAGATATTCTTGGCAGCAGCAAAGAGAATGGAATAACCTAGGATAAACCCAAATCAAACAGGATTGCAAAAGGCTTCAATCTGGACCACATGGAGTCTGCAGAAATATATGTGACCTGCAGAGTCAGGTCTAGTTCTGAATGAAAACAATGAGATGTTTTCATTAGTTGGGTGGAGACCAGGGAAGTGTGGTTTTTATCAATACTAAGATAAGTAGCAGAATCATTACAAAGACTAGAGGGAAGTCTTTTCTGAAAGCAGCAGATGCTTCATTGATAGTTTAGTTCTTGTAAGGACAATTTACATTAAAGGAATCAGCTACTGAGTGTTTGCCAGAGAAAAGGAATCCTGTTGAATCCAGAGAGACAAGTTGGACTGTAGGGCTTTCAAAGAGCCGCGAGTGCAGATGGAGCGGCTGCCCCGTGGATTTCCCACTGGATGTCACTGTCGGGCAGTTCTGTCAGCTGCGCTCTGCCGCAGCAGCGCCCTGCAGCTCCTCGTGGCAAACCCAGGTACCATTCAAACTCATTGCTTTGCTACAGTGTCTGCTAAGAGGCCTAAGTGCCATTTGTTGTTGCTTTTAGTTTTGGGCTTTCCAAGCACTGCTTTTCACTGGTTCCTCTAGCGGAAACAGCCTAATTTCATGGACTTATTGCGTCTAGGTGTTTATTGTACAGAGGTTTGACAGCACGTACGATTCTCTCTGTTAGTTGTCTTTTTAAAACGAAGCCTGCCAATGTCTAGTGAGGCTAGCATATGTTATTCTGTTTTTTTTTTTTAGACTTAACTTTTTTCCATTACTAAGATTAAAGAACTGCATTCTTTTGAAACTTCTTTTCAAGTAACACTTCTGCTTCTGCAATAACAACTCATCACTCTGTTCATAATGCTTGTTATAAACAATCTTCTTGTGTGAAGTGTTTCCAAGGCATTAGGTAAAATGAGATGCAGTCTTACACTGAGACCTATGTAAAGCAAAATGTACATAAATGTCTAGATATGGTTGCAGTTTTGTTTTATTTTAATCTTTGCACATAAAACATTTATTTATTTATTAAATAAATAAAAAGGGCTGTTACTCATCTGTTGTGATTAAACCATAGAACAACACTATTCCTAGTCTGTCACATTATGGGTAAAGTTATGGGATAGCTACTGTGCTTTGATAATATTCATGCAGTAAAAGAGTTAGCATTCTACTAGCTGTTCCCAACATTTGTCCTAGTAACTGTGTATCAATACAGTGGAGGAAACTATTAGGCAATGGTTGATACAAAAACACTCAATGGAAGGTAAAAATGTCTTCTTTGAGCAGCTATTTGAGGAAGTAAGATTTTGCAGCAATCATTCCGTGTTTAAAAATGGAAAGATATTTTGAAAAAAGGATGTTGACCCTCTTTCTAGTGACTAAAATTCAAAATTGTCAAACTGACATGAGCAATGGCAGTATAACAATTTCCTGTCCACGTAACATATTTGCACAGCATCATGTTGCCGATAACACTAACTGGGAAAGTGCATAACCCAAAGGATGTGGATGTGTCTGGGAATTCCCATGGCTCTTCCTGTGTACCAGTAAAGGAACAAGACAAAACAAATACCTATGGGCTAATCATGCAAACTCTTATTCATAGTTTGCTTCTCTTCACCTTGTTGATATGTGAACTTTACGCTTCAGTTTCCCTGTTAAGAGTCAATTAAAAGTAATCCAGCTTTCTGTCAACACTTGGCTCAGAAAATAAATGTCATATAAAAAACTACTTAGAAATGGATTGCTTTGGGTATGTAACTGTTCTAGGAGAGGTAGAGGCAAAAGGTGATTCTGGTCTCTTTTTGGCTTCTCTTTGAACCCTTAGAAAGCCATGGATTGTAGTGGTCTGGCTGCCATGGCTCAAAATGGATTATTTGAAAGCTCACCAGAACACATGAGAAACCTGCACTCACACTAGGCCCCATATGATTACTAATTTGTAGAAATTTGTTTGCTCATTCTTTCAGGCAGAATTTACATAAGGTTTGGGTTAAATGTAGGGATATGTTCTTTAGATAGTTCTCCCTTTCTTCTGTGCCTGACCTTCTGCTGTCCAGCAAGTATTTTCAGCCCTCCCTGCCTCAGTCCTGCCTCTTGTTTGGTAAACTGGCAGCAGCTGTGTGTATCTAATCGCCTAAAGCACCCTCCAATCTATGCA
Source organism: Hypocryptadius cinnamomeus (assembly GCA_013400635.1). Lineage (NCBI taxonomy): Eukaryota > Metazoa > Chordata > Aves > Passeriformes > Zosteropidae > Hypocryptadius > Hypocryptadius cinnamomeus. The sequence continues at coordinate 21,506 of VYZP01011096.1, read as the reverse complement.
TAAAAGCATGCTGGCTTTGCCACACAAGGCTTTGTTTATTGAATTAGTCTGATTGTGGTCTGCTGTGCACCACACCCAGTGGAAAGAGAAAAAAATATATATTGCATATAAGTTGCAATTTTGATAGTACTCATGTAACAAGACTATTGAAATTTTATAACTAGTGGCCAGTGTATATTTCCTCCTGATTTATTTTTAAAAAAATTAAAATATTCCATTTTTACTGGGGTAGTAGTCACCAAAACCAAAGTATTTTTATTTTGATAACGTAATCTTAATAAAAACATTCAACTCTGATATGTTTCCCTCAGGAACCAGCTATCTGCAAAGAAGTTTCAACATCCACATCATCAGGAGTCACAGTTGGATCCAGGTTTCCTTGAATTATTTTGAAAATCAGCAATAAATACAACCATTTTTATGCCATTTTTCCATAGAATAATGCAATTTCCATTCTCACTGGTCCCAGAGAAGTATACATTCAATGTGTATCTGATATTTTAAAAAGAGAAAAAGGCATAACTTACAGAATTTTAGCATGTGTGGTCTGCATTACTTATCACTCTTCTTCTAAGAGGGTTATGAAACAAATACTGGGGGCCAAAGTAAATAGTGTTTCAGTGATTGTACACCAACACATGCCATGGAGGTAGCCTGTTAAACAGATCTGATCAGATCTGTTGGAAGTAGCTCTAAGTTTTCTTACCCATATTAACAAGCTGTATTCCGTGTTTCAGTTCAGCTTTAATTAAAACTGGAAGTTTAAAGATACTTACTTTCCAAACATGGTGCTGTGTTCCTTTATACCTTATTTTAAAAACTCTTCTGCAGATATGTTTGTAAATCAAGCCACTAGTCACGTCTTTCATGTTGCAACTTGCTTTTCAGGCTTTTCCATGAGAACTCAATGCTGGTATTTCATTATTCTACAACAATTTGGATTTTTGTAAGTATCTGTAACTTTGGTAACTGGAAGGAAGTTTCTCCTTGCTCATACTCGAGTTTGTTGCAAGTTATTAAAATTTAGAAATCCCCATGTGTAAATACCACTTCCTGTCTACTAGTGATTAGTGAAGTAGCTTTTTAATAGTGGCTAAAGAGGATAATTTTTTATGTAGTTGTCCATTTTTCTTTAGATTCCATCTCTATATATCATGTGGCAAAGAGTGCTAGGTGTAGTACAGAAAATTTAGTGAGACAGAGAAAACAAAACAACTGATGTCCCAAAAGTTCCATGGTCAGAAGAAAAAGCTCCTGCAACAGAAAAGTTAAGGAGGGGGAGAGAGGAGAGATGTGCCTCAGGACAATAATATTAAGTGCTTGAGCCATCAGGAGAAAACAGACTTTGGAAGTGTAGACAGCAAAGTTTCTCAATCTCCTGTGATTTTTCTGTGTTCTTACTTACAAGTAAGAATGAATATTATAGACAGAATGAATTCAGAAATCTCATGAGTCTCACTCCTGGTCATTATTTCAGTGGCAAAATATAGAGATGGACTAAATCCTCCTTGTCTATTAAAAAGCATTCAGAAGGATTAGGAAATATTGAACAACGGAGCAGTAAGGTTTGGGGACAAAACCAAAAGCAGGTATTGAATATGATTCTCATCTGTCATTTCTCATTGTGATAAAGGAGAAAGAGAGATGTAGAAGAACATGCTCTGGTTGCTAGTATTTGCTGCCATCCCTGATGTCTCAACAAATTAATTCTGCAGCTGTCACTCCTCACGCCTGGATGTCTCCAGGGATGGAAGGAGAGAGTCGGAGCATCCCTGTTTTCTGTGGCTTGTGCCTATTTATTCTGGGATTTTGAATCAGCCATGCTGTTACTGATGCCATCTGGGCTTTGATGTTCTCAGAGCACAGAGCACGTGGTAACAGCTGCTGAGACACTCACCCTCTGTTACAGTACTTACTGCGTGTACATTTTCCTCCTAAAATGAAACTAATTGAATAATGATTCCTATGACTGATTCAGCCCTTTCTTCTGTTTATGAAATGACACTGGCTAACTTATATTTTAATTTTTATGTTGTCTTTTTGAACTAATAAAGTTTTTTAAACTTTTTTCCCCTTCACTGATGACCAGGTCTAAGAGTTAAAAATAGTTTAAAACAGTTGAATAACTGATAGTTTAAAACTATATTAAACCTAATAACTGATGCCTAGATTTATTTTGACTCAGAGCTACTTGCCAGCATTTTTTCCAGGGATATATAGGCCTGTACACAAGCATGCTGGGACCATACATTTAACCTGAAAGTAATGGCTCTGTGTGGTTACAGGTGACCAGATATTTAGAGGGCATTTCTGAGAGCAAACATGACAAACCAGTTGGTTACCAGCTGGCTACATGGCCACATGTACCTTGTACAGTTCTCTAGTTCTCTAAACTGGAATGTGAATTGTGTAGATCACAATATTGTGAACCTTCAGCATGAATGTGAACAGCTAAAGAGCAGTAAGGAGGGGTGGATATATGAGCAGACAATGGACAGATGAGCAGACAATGCAAAATTATCCATCTGTGCTCTGATTCATAGAAATGAGTGGCCCCAGCACAAAGAAAGATGGACAGAGTCATTACATGGTTTCATTCTGAAAGGAAGCAATATAAGAATGACAGAAAATAGAATATGCAACACCTTCTTTTTTTTGTCTCTAATATACTCCTTTTGTTGTTTATTTAATCTTTTTTTAGCCCATTACACCAACATTGAAAAAGAGAAAACAAATTCAAAGTAGATAAAGGAAAAATGAGTGTTAGAGACTGACTCACTCTGATTCACAGCCCCATCAAATGGGGCTTGCAGAGTTCAGGTGGTCTAAATCGGAGTAGCCCTGTAGTTACAGTCTATTGGACAGACATAAAATGTCTCTGGAACTGCCAGGCTGGAATTTTTGTAAAAATTAAAATTGACTGAAGCCTGTTGTAATAGGAGTTGAAGTGGACTAATATGACTAATAAAGTATTAAAAATAAATCTTGTGTGTATGCCTGTACTTCCAGTTGAACCCTTGGCAGGCAGTAATCAGCCAGTTACTGAGAGGCACCACTGCAGGTCAGCAAAACCACAGAATGCAAAATGCAAAATTACTGCAAAAAGGTTATTCCTCTATCCATCTCACACATACAGAGCAGCACGTGCAGTTAGCAGAGCTGTGTCAGTGCTTCCTAGCAGACACAGACTGCCCACAGGCTCCTGCAGGCTCAAGAGTCACATTATGTCTATATTCCTTGTATTTTTCATTAATATGTGTAGAACAGCTAAGCTGTATTACTGCAAAGCAATAAATAACAGTGTGCTTACCCAAACAATTAGAATTTATTTATCTCCCCTTGAAATACCAAATAGTGGGTTGCATAATGGCTTTTCCCCATTGCAGTCAAGCAGCCACCTTACCAGAAAAGGCAGCCAACACCAATCTAGACTAAATAGTGTGTTCATCCCTGTAGTGATGGGGCACAGCACAAGACCAGTGTTTGCTGTGTTACAAGGGTCCTTATGAGACAGAGAAGGGGCCCCAGAATATATTACAGGACCTGACTTTTTCTCTGGAAGGGAACAGAAAGAATTCATCATGCTCCAGCTCCTCTAAGCCATTGTGCTTCAAAAATGTAGCATCTGGTCCAAAATCTAGTAACTCTGGGTAATCTAACTGAGCACACATTTCTCAAACTGTATAAAATGTATTTGCTGTGCTAATTGTTCTGTTCTAAGGCTTTAAGAGGATGCCAGACATGAACAGTTGAATGTGGATCAATGTTGACCAAGGTCATCTGATCAAGGATTTGGTACTTTTGCAGAATAACTCTTTGGTATTAAAAATGTTATTCTGTCATTATACTGTGGATTATTTATGGTCCATAGAAGTGGCCTACTGATCTTTTTCCTTCCGATTCTACTATTTGCTATTACAGTGCTATTCCATTCCCAGAATTGTCAGTAATCATCTTTCTCTGTCAGTTAGCTGTTGACTGATGTAGAAAACAATGTAAAAATTTCTGAAGTCAATGGGGCTGCAAGTCTGTAAACAATGCAGGAAGGAGCTATACATTATCTTTGCATTACAAAATATTTACTTAACAATCATCTCTAAAGTGTATACTTTAGGCAGCAGCTGCTCCAAACAGTCTTCCCTGATGATGGCTTAAAATTAACATAAAGTAAACCCATAAAAGTGGAAAAGATAAATCTCTTCTAGCATAAGAGTTGTTGTAGCTTAGGAATAATGATAACCACAATTCTCAGTGGATTCAGTCTAAGTCTAAGAAGATCAGACTATAAAAAGTAAAATTTGGAAAACAATCATGTGAAGTTAGCTACAGAAGCTATAGAGAATGAGTCACAGCAGATCAATGCAGAGATCTGCCATCGCAGGAACCACTGGAGCGTTGTGATACTTGAAATCTGTTCCTGCATTTAATTTCATGCCTATCTGACAGATTAACAAATAGATTTCTACACTCAGTAAAGCATAAACTCAGTGTTCATCTTAAGAGAATAAGCCACACATTAGTGAGGTTTGGACAGTATCTGTGTTGAGTTTTTTATGTGCCACCAAGCAGTGGTGAAATGGGACAGTGGGACTGAGCTCACAGTTTGTGGAAAGGCAGATGGGAGACACGGAATCTGGAGTGCTGGTAGGAGGTGTGGTACAAGTGTGGGTGCAGCACAGAGCTTCGGGCTGAGAGAGGTGGTAGGACAGGCAGGGCAGCCCTGAGGAGCTGTGACCTAGTGCTGTTTTGGAAGCAGAGTGAATATGGTGGGGTAAAGCTTAGGGGCTGGGGGATGGTTTGAACCAGGTGTGGTAAGAAGGCAGCTGGCAGGGCAGGGTTCCAGGGGCCAGGCAGGGATGAAGGAGTGAGACCTGAGGCAAGGGAGGAACATGGGAATGAACCTTGAGCGTAATGAGGAGGTGCAGCTCATGGCACCACCTCAGATGTGGGGCAGGCACGGAGATGTGGGCTTGGGGCTGAGGAGAGCCACCAGGATGGGCCAGAATTCCAGCGAGTCCCTGGCAGGGCTGCAAAGAAGCCATTCCCCAGCAGTGCTCCTGCAGCACGGGCAATGGCTGAGCTCCAGGGACGGCTGCCAGGCCCAGCAATGCCGATGGCCGGGCACAGGACTGGCACAGGCGTGGCAGCCAGGGCACGGTGAGAACATGGAACAGCACAGGGAGAGGCTACAGAATGTCGAAATGCCCAGACCTTGGTTCTGTGCCCACAAAATGATAAAGAGGAAGGAGAAAGCAAGAACTCACTCAGAGCAAGCAGCAACATGCTCTGTCCCATGATCCTCCCTGGAAACACTTGGCAAAACATGGGTTGCTGTCTACAGTGATTTGTGTCAAGCGGCAACAATATGTCTGAGAGCCCAAAAACTGTCTTCAGTGCATCACGGAGCAAGGCAGGAGACTGCAGCCTGATAATATATTTTTTTTGTGGCAAAGTTGATTGAGCAACTTGTCATTTTTTCCTTTTCCCCCTTTCCATCTACGTAGTTGAAGGGTTGCTTCTAATAGCTCATCTGCCATGGGACAAATTACATTTCTAAATTATTTTCAACTACAGAAATTAAAGAGTTCACGGCATCATTATTGTTGCTTTTATTACTATTATGCCTTTTCTTTCTCCAAAAGATGTCCTTTCCTTAATTTAAAAAACAAACATGAATTATACACTCCCTATGACACGCTAAAATTTAGCATCTAAAACCCCAGAGAAATGAAAGAGTTGACTCCAATATATGAAACTTGCTGAGTAATGCTATCCCTTAAAAAAATTCTACTCCGACTCATGCAAACCACATCCTTTATAAACAGACCTCACTACTCCATGTTGCATAATGTCTGTGGCAGTTGTGTGTGTTACCAGCTTTATTAGCACTTAATAACTACACAAATATTTTCCAGTTCTTTTGCTTGTTATGTCTGTGTATGGTTATACTAAACGCTGTGTCAGAAATTGCTAGGAATAGGACTGTTACATTCTTTAGCACTGAGCAGTAATACTTCTTTAGAAAGAAGAGGTAATTCCTAAGTGAGCTTTTTCCCTTGTGTGGTGCATGCATATTTACACATACATATAAATGTGGCAAGTATATGTATATATAGATATAGGTTATATAGATACAGATATAGATAAATTTCAATACATATACACACTGCTCCTATACCTGACACAAAATATGGTATTTCTGAATGCTACAGTTCATATGTCCTATAACCTGCATATAACACCTTACACATAAAGGATTGTAGAACCAAACTGCATTAGAGACATTAGAGATTTTAGAGTTTAATGCCTACAGGTAAAAAGGCAGAAATAAACAGCAAAAGTTTGTTTTGTGTCATGGAAAATAAAACTTTATGCAGAAAAATAACAGTGAAATCAAAAGGAAGAGGCTGGTCTTCATCTACCGTAATAAAAACATACCATATCTTAGTTCTGCATTCCTTGTGAACCTTAGATTCCTACCCAAGTTGATAAAGCATAGTAAAGTGAAAGTTGGGATTTTAAAAATCTATTCATACAGATTTGTGAATGCATATTGACATGACCACAGCAGTTATTTTAGGACACTAGAACAGAGAGATGACAGCATGTTTACCTCAGAAACAGATCTTACTGTAACAAAAAGAATTTGTACAATCATTGATCTTCCAGGTCTTATTTCTTGTGTTGGTTAAACAGTTTCATGACTAAAGATGTCCAGAAGCACAGTAAGATGTGGAGGCTATGGACCATATACTATCTAGTACATAACCTCTAAACATACTGGAATGGGTTTAAAAAAAAATGAACTTAATTTTCTAACATTTATCAAAAAAATGTAGTGAAATCTCAAGTATTAGAATATGAAGCAGCAGCTAAATCTGGGATGTATTCATCTGTGAAAATAAGAGAACACAATTTTGTATTTTAACAGAGGAACTTTTCTAGTCATATAATGTTTAGCCATTGTCTCTTATGCAAGAGAAACTCTCTAATCTCCCCATCAACATATACTCTTTGATTTCAATCTCTTTGCCAAAGGCTTTTCTCCACTGACCCAGAAGTTTTGCTTATTATGCACATGACTTTATGCCACTTGCTTTGATGTGTCACTACATTCAATCAAATAGTATTTCTATTCCATGGGACGTTTTACACAACTGTGAGAAAAGATCATGTTTCCCACAGGTACTTTTAAGCTGAGCTAATATGGAAATGAATATGACTTATCCTTACAGCAATATAAAGATATACATGTTTGTACATATAAAAAAAAGCATCACAGCTGTCAGCAGAGCTGACAGATAAAGTTTGCAGGTGTCTTTCACGAAGGCACTTAGCTCCCCATGACCCAGTTTCCTTATCTGAGAATGAAAGACAGTACCACCTAGACTTCTACCTTCCTTTGATAGTGTTTTTCCATTGAAAAAAAGATAGTGTTGTTAGTATAATTACTTTGGTTTGCTTTCTCCAAAATACCTTGAAATCTAAGAGCAAATATAAACCATGCTCCTTATTAGTGGTGTGGTAGTAGGGAAAGAATACTGAATACCCTTACATCTCATCATTTCCTACTGTACACTACCACAGGGAGGAAGTCCTTTATGGAATATTATCAGTAATCACTACAGTGCTGAACTACTTGATCATTAGTTTGGGTTCAGAGGCAGAGACAGCTAAAAACTTCAAACTTGGGGGTGGTTTTAAATGCAGAGCAGGTATTTAAAGGTATTTTTAAACTCTTGGAACCTACCAAGATTTTGAAATCCTGAAGATCACTTTATGAAAAGTGATTATTGTCCCCAAAGCATTTCTTTCACATTTCACATTTGCTTTTACTTGCAATAGAAATAACACAAGCACAGTATTTCTCAGAGAATTTCAATGCCACAGGTTTTGATGCTGGTCAGAAGTCCAAAGTCTGTGGTTTAGGCTGTTAAATCCTTTTTGTAGCATATGCAAGTATGGTATGAGATAGTACAACTAATAGGGATAAGTTTTGCACAGTCATGCCCTCCTAAAGTTGCTATTGCAATATTTCAAGTACTTTTCCTAAGCTACTGAATTTTTAAACAATGAGCATTATTTCAGGTAGTGCTTGAGACTATCTACAAGCTAGACATTCTGGAGCCTGACTACTTACAGGATATCTGTCTTTGTGCAGTATTGTGATAACCAGAATCATACAGCACATTTTTGCCAATGAAAATGTCATAGATACAGAGAACTCTCAGCTTGGAGGTTTCTTTTGAGAAGGTCTAGTCTTGTTGACTTTGAAGGCATGAATCTGTTTTTGTGGGCTTTTTGCACAAGGTTTGTTGGTGGGAATTACGTTGACTTCTCCTGAAGTGGCACCTGTTATGTATAAACAGTTACCCACATAGTCAGACTACTCTTTGACAGCTTTGCTTATATAGTGGTTTAAACATGAGTGAGTCTTTATAACTGAACTGTGTATCCAGACTCACTGAACACAAGCACAGCTATGCCTGCCCAGCCCATGCCCCCTGCCCACCCCCTCACACCTTGCAGCAGTGTCAGCTGCCAGCCAGGGTGCCATGCTGTTCCATGATTTAATCTTTCACACACAAGGGCCTGACCAGAAGGAAACGTTACCAAATCTGTCGCAAGCAATGCAGGTACCTAGAGCACATCAGGCCCCAGCTTGCCTGACTTGGGACTTGTATTTCCTTTGGCATAATAGAAGTAGGCTATATACCAAAGCAAGGTTAGAGGGTTGTTTCATACTTGTTCCCAAATAAATAAATAAGAGATCTTTCTGTATAAATACGTCGCAACTTTTACAATAGACTTTGTTTTGAAATTCGCTGTTTCCAAATACTCTGGAAGAATCAGAAATTCAGTATTTAATGTCTTCCTGTAGGGTCTTGGAACAGACTGTTGGAGTGGGAGGCCTCTGGCAGAGTTCTGAGTACACAGGAATCACACATTAAGAGCAAAGTTCCTATGAGTTTGGAAAGATTTTCAGCCATATATTTGAATTTTAAAAACATCTGCCTTCATTCATTTCCAGCATGTTTATTTAATTTGAGACAGATGTCTCTCATTAGCCTGTTGGTGGGGCTTGGCTCCCTGAGGCAGTGTCATGCTCTGCGCTGCTCGCTGTTGCTTTTAGAGTTTCTGAAAGAAGAGCTTTCAGAGCTCCTCAATAGAACAGAAACAGGCATAACAGGTCAGAAAGCCACACTATTTTTTTCTGCAGTAGAGTTTATCAGTCCACTTACCTATTTACAAGTCTCTATTTGGATGACATATTTTAAGAGGTTGAAAAATATGCCACTGAATGCCAAACCCCTCCTATTTCAAAAGCTTCTGCTAGTGCACTTTCTCCTCATTACTTATCTCGTTTCTTTTTGCAATAAAGCTGCAATAGATCAGTACATTCCTGGTACCAATTGGGTCTACCTAACTGTGGTAGGACTGCCTGGGTTTCTAAGGAACTAACAAACTGAGGTGCTGGCCCTATAGCCAGCAGAAGGGATCAAATTGCTTTGTTCAGATTTCTTTTATCCAAATACTTAATGTATTAGGGGAATATCAGGGGAAACACATTCTGCCACAATAATTTGTCTGTAATTAAGCTTTTGCTTTCACTAGTGTGGGAAAAGAAACTTTCATCTGGCTTTAGTGCTGGCCCCTCATGTCTGATGCAAGGGAATCATTAGAGTTACTCTTTTTTTCTAACTGGAATTCTGTGTGCTAGGGAATAGAAAAAAAAATTAATTAAATGTCTCATCTGTGGCTTAAAATCTATGCCAAGAAAATGACTGGAAAGTTATTAAACTAAAATTCATATTTATAGAAAGAAAATATCTTTGTATCAAAAAATATCTGGTGTTTTCTTTCTGGTGGCTGTACAGTTTTAGTCCACAAACTAGCCAATTTATTTTCAGAGATTAAAAGACTATTCTTTTTTAAAATTCAGAGTCTTTCATTACATCACTCAGTTCTCAAATGCTTTTTATTTCTCTGCTCCATGAATCTGGAAAAGATTGATACAAAAGTGGGAGGCTATGGAAAAGGAAGAACATCTGACTCACACAATTAGAAATTGTGGCCAAACCATTCTGCAAGAAGGAGGTAGAATGTCCTGGGAAAATTGAAAACTGTTTTTTGGAAACAACAAATGCCAGCTGTGTTCAATGGGTCTGTGTGAATCTCCGTATTTGGTGTACTGCTCTAAACATGTACTCACCTACACACACTAAAAATTAACAGAAGTAACAACTGAATTAATGAATCCAATTAAAATAAATGCACATTTACTAAGGTCTCTTTTTGAAAGAATAGTTTGGATATTTACATATTAAATTATGTGTATATATGTAAATATTAATAAGATTGATAATTAAATAAGCAAAATAGAATTTTTATTTTGACTAAGAATACATTTTATGCTCAAAATGATGCAATCAGTTGTTTAATTTAAAGTTTGTACTCAAAGACAACTCTATTTTGGAAAGGCAGGAATCCTTTTTTGATATTTGGAACTGTTACAGTAGACTGCAGTTATGCATGTGACTTGAGCCATCTATCATAATTTTTTTCATTACTAGACAGTTTTTATTGCTTATTTACCTATATAGTATGTATAGGAGACCTGTCTTTAACAAGCAAAAGTTTATACAGTGATGTGCACTATTAAATGTGTGAACACCTGAGATTTCAAAATATTTCCTTCGCACATGAAAAGTTAAGTAACCAGAGCAGTGTAACTGTGAGAATTTCATCAGGGCAAATGGGACCTCTCCAAATGTGATAGAGTGGAGAGGCTGATGGCACAAGAGCTGCACAGAGACACTGCCAAGCGCAGGCTAAGGTCCCAGTCCCCAGGGATGGGACCATCACCTATAGCAGCAGCAGTGCAAGAAGTGCTGGATACAGGGGCAGGGACTGAGGCTTATTCCCTCCTTATTAGACCTTAGACTGGTCTAAGAAGATTATGTACTTTTTTCATGCAGGCAGCTGAATCACTTCATTCTTTCTGATCTGACTAGCAATAAGGGCAGAAAGGTTTTCTCTTGGAGCTGTGACAAACATTGCTTTGGCTGGATTACCTGACTGCAGTGGAAAACAGAAACAACAGGGCTGTGGGAACACGTGGATCCTGAAGAGGTGGTAAAGAGGAAGCAATGTATCTTTGAGACAGAACTTGGACCCACTAGAGGTTTGTATTTCAGCTACAAAAGGCAAAATATCTGATGAAAAACTACTTGAAAATGCTACTGAGCTACAAACTGAGAGTTGGGAGAGCAAAGCATCTTGTAGAGTGCAAACGCAAAAGTTAAAGTTTTTTAGCTGCCTGGCTTGTTATCCTAAGTGTTGTCAGGCAACATGAAGACTTACCAGTTTCAAGAGGAACATTTTTTGTCTTGTTATCAGGAGATGACAAAATCAGAGGCTGCCTCTTTGTGTGGCATCTGTGTATCAGAGCCTAGGGAAGATCCACCAGATAATGTTGTGTCTGTGTGTGTGTTGGTTGCCCCTGTGATGATGTACATTTCTAGCCTATGCATAGGAAGACAAGTAAGGCATTAACTGTGACTAAGCAACTGTGGTACCCAGTAAGACCTAAGTCTGGGCTGCATGGGCCTGTCTCCTGAAAAGAGTCTTGGAACATTCCGTGGAAAAATACCGTCTTTCTGACTCTCACTTGTTGATCTTTAGCCAATATCCTGCTGGAAACAGGAGGGAGAGACAGCAGGGAGATGTCTGTAGCCCAAAGGAACCTGAGGGGGGAAATAAAAGCCTCAGAGCGCAGTGCAATACCAAAGCCCTGGGGAAATATCTTGGAAAGAGGACCACTCCTGCAAACCCTCTGTGACTGTGAGTCTCTCTGGAATCAAGACAGATTTTGTCCAAGGTCAGAAAACTTTGTGTTTTGCACATGCTGTTCAACAGATGGTTGATGGGATTCCTTTATTTTGAGGTTTCCTGGGGATGAAAATCCCCAACACAGTGGACAGGGAATTGAAAGCACCCAAAAAGAAACAACATGTTCTTTGGGCTTTTCACCATTTGAATGACTGTGTGGAAGGCAGCCCAGCAAAATACTGAAGTCCTTCTGGGAATATGATCAGAGGGTCTGTTTGTTCTTTTGTCTTTGGTAGTAAATGCAGTATCCAGATCAAATGTTTACTCAACTTCCTGGATGGATGAAACACTAGAGGGGTCCAGGAAGACATGACATTATATAACCATAATGACAATGGCAAACAGCATGGATACCAGAATTCAGAGCTACTCGCTGCACATTCTAGGCTCTGACAGGTTCCTTCTCCTGTTTAGAGAGAGTCCCAGTAATAAATTTTAGAAACTGATTTCCAGGCAGGTGGTACACCCTGATAGTCTCTAACAACAATTTCATGAGATGTATATATAGTGGTTTAAACATGAGTGAGTCTTTATAACTGAACTGTGTATCCAGACTCACTGAACACAAGCACAGCTATGCCTGCCCAGCCCATGCCCACTGCCCACCCCCTCACAGACCTCTAACAACAATTTCATGGGCATAGCAGAGCTTTTGCAGAATGTGCAAATTGCCCAGGAGTCTCCACATCAACTTGGCTAAATGTCAATTCAGGCACGAATAGACAAAACACACGAGGTAAAGCCTGAAGAATTAAACTGCATTTCATCAAGAATTAAGATAAGCCCTCTTTTGGTCAGGTAAGATTTTCACTGGAATCTCCTGTTCCATTAAGCAACAAAGGAAATTTTTGGGATGGTTTCAATGAACATGAAACCATTATGTGATTTGCCCACAGTGCAAAAGCAGAGAGTAGCACTGCGGTGTAGAGAAGACCTGTATAGATGCACATGCAAGACACGTAGCCAATTATGGAGCACTTTAGAGTTTACTCTCTAGGTGGATGCTTCTAAATGGTGCTCTTACTCCTGTGGGATTTTGGTTGCTACTTGGTGGCTGACATAATGAATTCCTCCTTTACTATATGTGTCTAATGCAGTCAGCATAAACCCACTGAGAAAAACTTGTACATAATGCTTTCAAGAGATGTTTGTACTTTCTTTGCCACAGGCAAAATTTACTGAATCTTTTGTATTTCTTGCCATTCTATTGCTTTTTAATTTATTACTAAACAGTTTTGAATAGTCTGTGGAGTTCAGCAGCACAATGTGAACTTATTCCTTATTCCAATGAATACATACATAAGAGAACTGGGTTCTCTGACAGTATTTTGGTTGGAATAGTGCTCAGAGGCCAGAAACAGTAAAGGAATGCAACCCTGGCATGCTTTTCCTTCAGCATATTGCTTGCAGATGATGATGATTAGAGTAATAAAATCTTCACCATTTCATGCGATAAGAAGGAAAGAAATACACGTTTGTATAAAATATCTGTGCAACAGAAATGCACATACAGGAGACGTTAACTTCATCTAACAGAGCTGCTTAGAGTTTCCAGAGGGCTTAAGGCAAAAGATTGTAACATTTTCTTTGCAAAACATATTTCATAAAGTAATACATTTCCACCTTTCAAAGGAAGAACCTGAAAGCAAACTGATTTCTGCCCTTTTTTTGAGACACAGAGTTATACCCATACTAAAACACAAACTCCAGCTTATTGATCTAATCTGTTTCACAACACAAAAATACAGGAATTTTGCTATAAAACCTGTCTAGCAGTTTAAATGGAACTGTATAAAAGGAGTAAAATAAAAGTGCATCTTTTGTCTACAAGCTTTATTTTTTTATCTGAGTAGAATTAAAACTCCATCTACACCATCTAGAATTCAAAAGCAGGAAAAAATAAATTAAGTGGAAAGATAACTTTCTTTCCCTCCTAATTTTGAGGGCTAAGCATTGTGACTTGATGGATATTCCTGCCGTTTCTATTGTACACCTAAAAGAACCAACGAAAAACAGAATACCCAGAAGAAATACTGGGGAGTGCATGCTGCTTTTATGGTGGAGCAAACTAGAATGCAGGGTTGGCTATGGTTTTTCACCCCTATGAAAGCATGATCAGCTGAGAAGCTGAGTCCCAGAGACCAGGACATCCTTAGAACCACACCTGTAGGAGGAAGTTCATGCTCGGGAACTAAAGACATTCTCGGCAGTTTAGCAATCTCCAGTCCTGAAACAGATTGCAGATGTTCCCCAGATATGAAGTTGTGAAATCCAAGGCTGCACAGCAGCAAACTGAAAGAGTTAGAAAGGAAGCAGACAAGGTTCTCTAACAAGGTACTGCATGGTATCACAAGCCCTTTAAAAAAGAATATATATATAAGTATGTATTCTTTGCCAATTACACATTTAAATAAATCATGGTTTACTAGTGAAAACCTATCTGATAGAAAATTGACGACCATTCCTACTATTGCTTTTTTATAAGGCCTTCATTCAGTGTTTGAAAAAACATTATTTCTTACATAATTTGTTCCACTTGGCCTTTCAAAATAAAATGTAGCAGATCCAACTAAAACTAAAAAGCTAAAGCAGTAAAAACCTAGTCAGGTTTCCATTAATTTTAATTTGATTAATCAATTAATTTAATTTCCATTCCATTCCATTAATGGAAAGGAATGGAAATCTCACATTCCATGTCTTCCTCTGGTGTTATGAAACCAAAATCATCAATTTTTTATACTCTATTAATCTCTAATAAGTTATCTCTAACAGGCACAGACATCAAGAACTGCAACATCTATTGACTTTCTGCTATAAATGCAAGGAATACACCGCTAATATTAATTTGTGCTCTATTTTAAAATAATATAAAAATTCACTCAGTTGTAAACCTTTTTTAAAAGAAGTAAGCCCTGTCCTCAAACTCTGTGCTGCCAGGTAGACAAAACATTCTATGTGGATAGCAATCAAATAACTCAATGTTCATTTCTGAAACAAGGCCTCATACAATTTTTAGGAAAGCAGCTCTTCTTTCTGGAAGGGATAAGCATGACCTGATGGTCTACAGATGTGTTTTCAGAACACAGAGGCCTTTGGCCTCGCCCACAGAGCACCAGATGGAATAATGAGATTCCTTTCACATGACTATTGCAGTCTATATGCTTAGTCACTAGAGCTATAAATAGTCTAATTACTACTTTTTTTTTTTTTTAAACAGCAAAATTTATCAGCCACTTTCAGAGGCAGATATTCCTCAAGGAATTAGCAACTTGATCACATGGCTAGTTCAAATAAAAGAAACTGGTTAAAACTTACAAAAATGCAAATATATCAAGTAGTTCCCCCCTCCCAAAAAAATGTTGGATTTGCTGCCCTGAGGTCCCACAAAGAAATTTAGCTTTTAGTGGTTGGTGTGGGAGGTAATGATAGGAAGGAGATGGTAACAATTTTTAGTCAAATATTCAGCCCTTTGCCAAGCCTGTCTTCTTTTGGAACTTGCAACATGTATTCTTTACTGCAAAAATCTGTTAATAATTATAGTTCTCCAGAAAGCACCCTGGTTTCCATATCAGATTCCCATGGTTTCTGTTGGGAATGGTTCTTAAAACAGCAGAAAGGAGCCTCTCCTAACCCTGTGCTTACTGCATTATTCTCAGTGTGTTGCCAATGGTGTCACATTTCTGTTATACTGTGGTTTTACCAGAAAGCCATGAAAAATTTTGTAGTCAAAAGACTGATCACATCTAAAGCTCATTGAAGAAATAATTGGAAAAAGACTAATGTTGACTTCAGAGGTTTCCAATTCCAAAGTGTTCTTTTCACTATGTAGTGCATGACTCCTTCCTCACTTTTCTGAAAATTGTGAATTTGAAAGGGACTGAAACTTGAATTCCAGTCCCAAATTGTTCACATATTTTGGGGATGTACTAACTGAGGTCTGAATTGTGCAGCTGACCCCGCACTAATGGCTGAATCAATCACCTCAGTTAACAGGCACCTTAAGGGTATAGGTTATTTGTGCCTTTTTAAAAGATTAATCTATTTGATTGCCATACATATAATGCACTGAAGGAGGGGGAAGGGGAAAGGTCACCTGTAAACTAAAAAGTTTAACCAATGGCTTGCCTGCAATTAAAAGCAGACAGTCCAAGTCAGTAACATTTCAATTCCTGTTGACTAAGCCAAAATTCGTTATTATGGAACTATACATTATATGGTTTCAATTTGTTTAAATGAAACCCTCGCCTTTAGAAAAATTCAGACACGTCTTTATTCCTTTTTTTTTAAGTAAGAAAAAATATTTTCCTAGACAGGTAGCATAACAAAATATCAGAATATATTTTGCTAATGTTTAAACATCAGTTTGAATTTTCTGTATGGTTTTTAGTTTTGCTACAAATAAAACTTGTAAAATGATCTTCATAGTGACAAAGAACTCCATTTTTAGAAGACAGTGTCTCTCAAATCCCTTTTAATTTCATACACATACTAAGAACTAGCCCCTCTCCCATGGCATTGCAGATTTGACTCACATACTGTGATGATGAGTGGAAAGCGCTCTGTGCTTACAGCAGTGTTCTGTGACACAATGCCTTATAAGGTATTGCCCTGGCTGGCTCTTCAGCATATTTTTCTGAGATGTTTTGCATGATTTGCACACAATAAAAAGTTAAGTAATCCAAAACCTGCAGATGAACAATGAGGAAAAGGCTTGCAGGGATTAAATGATGTAGGGTTTTAAACATATAAACTAAAAAAACAGCTATCAGCAGTCCCCAGTGACATGGCTTAATTTGGTTATGAGAGATTCTTGAGTCTTTATCTTTTCACTTAATGAGAATAATAAAGATTTTCGAGAATAAACAGAGTCTTAGGCTCAGCCTAGAGAAGGAGACTGAGGGGAGACAGCATTGCGGTCTTCAACATCCTCATGAGGGGAAGCAGAGGGGCAGACACTGATCTCTTCACTCTCTTGACCAGTGACAGAACCCAAGGCAATGACCTGAAGCTGTGCCAGGGGAGGTTTAGGTTGGTATCAGGAAAAGGTTCCCATGGGTGGCTCAGCACCAGAACAGGCTCCCCAGGGCAGTGGTCACAGCTCCAGCCTGACAGAGCTCAAGAAGTGCCTGGACAACACTCTCAGGCACACGGTGTGACTCCTGGGGAGTCCTGCTCAGGGCCAGGAGTTAAACTCAATGGTTGTAATGGATCCCTTTCAACTCACCATATTCTGGGATTCTATGAAAGCTTCATTCCACTTTCTGCTTCATATTATAGTCAGAGTCTGCACAATCCAAGTAATGTATTCTATATCAGTCATGTTGCTTTAGGATACTTTAATTATATGCCTATATAAGTATATTTTTCAGTTCTTCTGAAGAGCTGCTTCATCCAGTCTATGGTGTGAAATATTGAAAGATCATGGTAATATCTCATTGTAAATAACTGGTGGATAGCTAAAAATATCTTTATCTGTACCATATACATACATAGGTTCATCTGACCATACACTATCCCTCTCTATATAATTTCTACTTTTTTTCAAAATGCCTAATTATCCTCATGAACACCAAGACCTCAGTGTGGTGCCCTCACACCAGCTGTAAAAAGATGCCTCAGCTATAAAAAGCTGTATAGATGAGCCAGTGTGGAGGAAGGAAACACTATCTCCACAGCAATATATAGGAACATGAGATGCAGGACAATGGTGGCCTTGTTTTGTGAACTTGGGCATTTTGTGGAACACAGAAATATGCCAGAGTTCATAAATCCCCTTCAATGCTTAACAATTTTTCACATTTATACTCTGAATATTCTTGCCCTTTTGCTGATTACGGCTGTTCAGCTGGAATCTTGTTCATCTTCTCCCCTCTAGTCTCTGGGTTCTTGGATCATTCCCTCTGCCCTCCAGTCTCTCTTGTCCACTCCATTCAGTGTTTCTTCTTCTCCTTTACTGAGTCTCCTTTTGAGTACTTCCCCTCTTAGTAGAATTTCATCCCTACTCCTACGCATTCATAAGCCACCTCTCTCTTCCCCCTGACAGCCCTTGATTTCTCCCACTCTTTTTTAACCTGCTCCCTTTCTTTCTTCAAAGGAATCTACACAAAGCTGCTTCTAGAATGGCCTGATTGTAACTAGCAGGAAACTTTGTACTTCAAATACTCTCAGATTTAGTGCTGCAGTCCAAAGACCTCATACCTATTTTTCAGTTACCTTCAATGCCCCTGTTAAGAACAAGTCTAGCAAACTTTTATCAAAAAAAAAAAAACCAAACCAAAAAACCACCAATATATTTTTCTACCCTGGTTCCACAGTCAGAAAAAGCTGCTACACTTATAATGTTCACTGAAGTTCTTCAGGGGCACTGGCAGACAGACAATGGTGAGCATTAAATGTCTGTGGACCACACTGTTTTCAGGATCAGTTTTCAATGTAGTTGCATACAACTATTATTTCCAGAAAAGAGCTAGCAGGTACACCCTCTGGTACATGAGACAGTCCTGACTGGGAATTTGAAAAGCAGGAAATTACCCTTCATGTGACGACACCTTACTGTGAAAAAAGCCCTGTACCTGTGACAGTTTTAACAGTTCAGCACTTTTCAGGATCAGTTTTCAATGTAGTTGCATACAACTATTATTTCCAGAAAAGAGCTAGCAGGTACACCCTCTGGTACATGAGACAGTCCTGACTGGGAATTTGAAAAGCAGGAAATTACCCTTCATGTGACGACACCTTACTGTGAAAAAAGCCCTGTACCTGTGACAGTTTTAACAGTTCAGCACTTTGCCATTGCCAGCATGTTTTCTGTGTTGCCAGGACACTTCTTGTCCTCTACTGTTGGCTTCAAAGCCTTTTAATCCTGAAATTTTAAACGCTGAATTAGAAAGAAAATCTTCATCAACGATTCCATTTGTTTCAGTAAACAAGATAATGAGAATGTTATTAAGCATCTGAGACAGAAAGTCACTTAGGGTTGATGACATTGGTGGAGTCAGTCATAATATCTTCTGACTTTATTTATTTCCTTGCTGTTGATGCAAATTATATCCCCTATACCAGTTCTACTTTTGATCAGTCACTTCCCACCAGCATCAAAACTGAACTTCACAGAAGAGGCATATAACTTAAAGCTACAGTTCGGATCCTTGTCTTTAAGGATCCAACTGTGCAATCCTCTGTTTGTTCAGATGTGCTTTTCCTCTCAGCTGCTCGCTCCTTTCCCCAGATACAATGAAATATCCAAGTTGCCCAATAAATCCTCTGATACAATGTTATTTTATGGAAGCTTGTATAAGAAAAGCCAGCAGCTTCTAACCTTTCAGGCTGGCTAATTTCCAGTCCATTTCTTTATAGGCAGAGGTGTTAGTCATTGCTCCCCACTGTTCTGTTCAGGGGTGTTGCCAAGCTAGTTTATAGTAATAACATATTTTGGAAGACAGCTGTACAGGCCTCAAATCCCCCTTCATACCATAATGTTTTTGCAAAGAAGGCTCCATTATACCCATTCCAGCCATGCCTAGACACAGGTGCATGCAAAATTAGACTTTTCCCCTTAACACTGGGGTATCTGCTGGCCGTGCTTATGAACTGCATTCAATGCCAAAAAGCTACCAGTGCTTCCAGGGTAGTAACATCTGAATTCTGGGTTCACTTCAGGAGAGGCATATCGAGCATTCTGTTAAACAAGTCGTGTGACCAGATGAAGAACAGCTGCCTGTTTGCCTGGGAAAGGAGCGCA
>VYZP01011063.1:0-11421 GCA_013400635.1 Hypocryptadius cinnamomeus | reverse complement strand
GAGCGATTTTTGGGGCAGGAAAATGAGAATTATGAGGTGGCCAGGCGTACCTGCCTCGTCGTAGGACACGGTGAGCTTCTCCAGCATCTCCCTGTCGATGGAGAGGATCTGCTGCTCCAGGATGCTCTGGTAGGACAGCACGCTGTTCTCCTTGTCCCTCTCGTAGTCCTGCAGGTGCTGCTTCAGCACCTCGGGCAGCCGCGCCTTCACGTACTCCGCTGCTGACTGCGGCACAGAGCGGGGCTAATTAACCAGCGGCGTTAATTGCCGTTAATTAGCACCCAGCGGATCCCCCCGCCACGAGCTGCACACCCACAGCACACCCACGGCAGAACGGGTCTTTAAAAATTGATACCAAAATTTATATTAAATTTATACTAAAATTTATAGTAAATTTTAAAGCATCACGGGGAAAAGTGGAATCAAATTTCATGTGTTCGTTCTGAATTTTTTATAGTAAATTTTAAAGCATCACGGGCAAAAGTGGAATCAAATTTCATGTGTTCGTTCTGAATTTTTTATTCTGAATTTTTTATAGTAAATTTTAAAGCATCACGGGGAAAAGTGGAATCAAATTTCATGTGTTCGTTCTGAATTTTTTATTCTGAACTTTTTATACTGAATTTTAAAGCATCACAGGGAAAAGTGGAATCAAATTTCATGTGTTCGTTCTGAATTTTTTATTCTGAATTTTTTATACTAAATTTTAAAGCATCACGGGGAAAAGTGGAATCAAATTTAATGTGCCTATTCTGAATTTTTTATTCTGAATTTTTTATACTAAATTTTAAAGCATCACGGGGAAAAGTGGAATCAAATTTCATGTGCCTATTCTGAATTTTTGTTCCAAATTTTTAAGGACAACCTGGCAAAGTGGAATCAAATTTAATGTGTTTGTTCTGAATTTTTATTTCTAAATTTTTTATAGTAAATTTTAAAGCACCACATGGAAAAGTGGAATCAAATTTAATGTGTTTATTCTGAATTTTTTATTCTAAATTTTTAAGCACCAATTGGCAAAGCAGAATCAAATTTAATGTGCTTATTCTAAATTTTTATTCTAAATTTTTAAGCACCAACGGGCAAAACGGAATAAAAATTAATGTGTTTATTCTGAATTTTTAATACTAAACTTTAAAGCATCATGGGGAAAATGGAATCAAATTTAATGTGTTTGTTCTGAATTTTTGTTCTAAATTTTTAAGGACAAACTGACAAAGTGAAACCAAATTTAAGGTGTTTAGTATGATTTTTTTATTCTAAATTTTTAAGCACCAATTGGCAAAGCAGAATCAAATTTAATGTGCTTATTCTGAATTTTTATTCTGAATTTTTATTCTGAATTTTANAAAAATTGATAAATATTGATACACACAACCCCCAAAAATTGCTAAATATTGATACACACAAACCCCAAAATTGATAAATATTGATACACACAACCCCCAAAAATTGCTAAATATTGATACACACAAACCCCAAAATTGATAAATATTGATACACACAAACCCCCAAAAATTCCTTTAAATTCCTTTAATTCCCTGCTCGGGGTTGAGCAGAGGGAATTGACACAAGGGGGCACGGTTGGGCTGATGGTGGAGCTGTGTAAAGCTGTAGTAAGGATGGAGTAACCTCTCTGGAGCTGTGTAAAGCTGTAGTAAGGATGGAGTAACCTCTCTGGAGCTGTGTAAAGCTATAGTAAGGGTGCAGTAAAGCTGTAGTAAGGATGGAGTAACCTCTGAGAGCACCTGGGAACAGCTGCAGGGACCCAGCCCAGGCTGACTCCTCATTTCCAGCACCACCATCCCTCCCCCAGGGAATAGAAATTCTCTTTTTCTGGCACACAAATTTAATTTGGTAATTAATTTACCAGCTTTAATTTGGTTTTTTTTCAGCTTTAATTTGGTTTTTTTCAGCTTTCCCTCCCTCCGTGCTCCAGTTTTCAAGCAAAAAAAAGAAAAATAAGTGATAATAAATTTGTTTTATTCCAGGTTTGGGAGTGACCAGAAGTTCCCTCTGCTCTGCTCCAGGCTCTTCCTGGGGTTGTGTTTCATTTTCCAAAGTCAATCAAAGATTAAATTGCAATCTCAAATCATCCCTGGGGTCGTGTTCCACGTTCCTGCACGCTGATCCCGTGTGGCACCAGGGATTTCTCCTGGAAAACCAAAGGAACTGCCCACACCAGCACAGGATAATTAATTAATTATTAATTAACATTACATTTGAAGAGCTGTTTTTTTGCCTAGGAAGGCCAGAAGGCACATTGTACACGGATTGTTTTATCTCAAATTCAGGAATTCGTGTTTAATGTGAGAACAGATTTGTTCTCTTTGATTTTTGGGGGGATTTTTGTGCTCCCGGGGAACACCTGAGCTCAGGAATTTTTCCAGTTTTCCTCCACATCACCCCCAAGGGAAAGAATTCCATGGCCACTCGTGTAAAACTGAAACTCCAGCCTGCTGGGTGCCCCGAGAGGCTGTGGAGTCACCAGATTTCCCACATTTGACATGGAAATATCAAATCCCAGCTGGGCTGGGTTATCCCACCCTGAATATTTGCTCTGACAACCACACATACACCCCGAAAATTAAGATAATCAGGAATAGTGAGAGTAAAGGAATAATTCCTGCAGCAAAAAGAAAAGCACCAGCATTTAAACTGCACGTACACAAACCCTGAATGTTAATCAGAAAGTCAATCATTGCCTATTTTAGGAGAAAAATCAGGATTAGTGGGGAAATGAAAGTGCAAATGAGGCCAAAAGTAGGAGTTGGATCAATTCCTGCCAGCTCTGACACACGGGGAGCTGCAGCTCCTGTGGAGGGGATGGAGCCCACGAAAACGGGAGAGGCACAGACACAATAATTCTGACAAACACCCACGTGGCCACGAGGAAAGGACCTCAATGTCTGACTAATATTTGAATTTTCCAAAGGGCAGGGTTTAGTTCATGGCACAAAGCAAAATGGGTGTGATTGAAGTGCTAAAAAAAAAAAAAAGGGATGTCAAGATTTCACCTGATTTTGATGCTAATTGGGTGGAACTATTAACAGAGATGAGCTGAATATGAAATGAAACTCTGTAAAAAAAAAGGTTTTAAATGCCTGAAAAGACTTGGCCATCACCAGGTAACAACGCAGAAAAACCCAGGTCCCAAATTACAGTTTATTTCCTAAATTTTGTGAGCAGGGATTGCATTTGAAGGCCAGCCAGGAGCATTTCATCCAAGCAGGATTAACTGAAACATTTTTTTATATACCTGTAATCAAATCTAAGCAAAAGGGATAATTTTTTGTATTGGCATAAACAGGCAGAAGGGAGAGAAAGAGCAATAACCCTAAAAATAATGGTCAGAGTGTCATAAACCCTCTGCATTTACACAGGTGTTGAACTGCTCATTTTTTGATACAGCAAAATGCTGCATTTTGGATTTTACTGAACTCATCAAGTTCAACACTGAAGGTAAAAAAAAAAGGTTTGCAAAATGACTCAACTAGAAATGACATTTCCAACTCTGTAACCCTGCATCAACACAGCCCCTGAACTGAAAGCTTTTATTAGGAATTAAAATGCCTTAAAACTACTCCAGGGGATTTCCACAGGTGTCTCTGTGCAGAAGCTTTTCCAAAGAGCAGGGGTTTTTTTTCTAGTGAAAAACCAGTTTTACCAGAAGCCTTTCATTCTGCTCCTGTAGTTGAGGGAAAAAATGTATTTATAGCCTATTAGAGTCAATTAAAGAGCAAGATGCATTCATCTTTCTCTGCCATTGTTCTCTCCTTCCCAGCACTGAGGGAGAGCAGTGGAATATTTCAGCCTAAATGGTCTCTCCTGATTTAGAGACTTCACTTTGTGCCAAGCAGAAACCAAGAACTGGGAAGATTCAGTCTGGGTGAGTTACACAGGAGACCAAAAAAAAAAAAAATCTGTTTTCACATGCTCAGAATTTCAGCAGTACTCAGCAGCTGGTCACAAACCTGTCTCCCACTGTTCCCAGCACCTCTAAGTGGAATATTTCTGTGATTCCATCCAGCACAACCCCAAAGCTCAGCAAGCAGCAAACACACAGGAATTTTCAAATAACAGCAGAGTATTAATGTATAAAATAAAATATTATCATTATCATTTTGCCTTCCCCAGCCATAAATCCCCTGAGGGAAGCAGGAAAGCTCCTGGAGCAGGAGATGCTGTCCCTTGGGGCCCTGATAAGGCTTTTCCTACACGAGATAAATCCAATGCTGGGAACAATCCTTAAGCTTCTGTTTAAGTCTGACCTTAAAAAGTTCTCTATTAAGAAATCCCATTAATAATTAGCCTTGTGTTCCACCCAAAGCTGTGAGGAGAAGGAGATGAGATGGGATAAAACCTTTTGGGGAGCTCAGGGCTCATCCCAGCAGCTCTTCCAGAGGGACCCAGGAATGGAGACACCACTGGGACTTGGCCCTGTCCCTTCCACAGCTGGGACAAACCCTGCACACAAAGAGTTAACAGGGAAAAGGTGCAATCCCATTTTCCTTCAGGAATTAAAATTTCTGAGGGGAACAATTGCAGATTCAACGAGCTCTGGTTAAATGTAATTATGGTTATTTTCTGAGGTCCCCCCCTCCCTTTGGGTTTGAAAAATCCGCTGTATTGACCCAAACAATGAGCTGGAGGCAGCCAGGAAAGCTGGAACGAGGAGCAAGGAAATCAACAAGAGCTGGGATGGAAAAATGATAAATTCTGTTCTCCCTGTGCCCAGCAGGGACAGGGTGACACTGCAGGGATCCATGAAATCCCAATTCTTTCCCATTTCCCAGTCAGGAAAACACTTGTACAAGCCACATTCCTGGTCCCTGTAAAACTAATCCAGAATAAAGGAAACTTTTGTGTCCTCTCCTGGAACAGCAGGCTGCCAGGAAAAGAGATTTTTGGGATCATGTGGGTGATAAGCAGCTGAAACACGAGATTGTGGCACAACTTAGTGCTTAAAAAGGCTCCTGGAATCCCGAGGTGTATAAACAGTGGGGTAATAATGATTGATTGGGGAATTGTTCATGGAAAACCCTGTCTGCTTGTTGCACCTGGAATTTGAGAATCGAGAGAGTATCTGAAGGTTTAAGAAAGCAATAAAAAAAAAGGGAAAATTTCTTTTAAAACGTTTTGGTTTTTTTTTTCCCCAGAGAAGGAAACTTTCCCTCTGATGAGCTGAGAGAGGTGAGGACGTGAAGGCTCTGAGGGAAGAGGTGCTTTGGTTGTAGTGACACAGCTCCTTTTCCTAAAAACAGGAGGAATCAGAGAAATTTCAGGGACATCAGTGACCAAGGGAAAAAAGAATGGCCAGATCAGGATCTCAGGATCCCACCCTGCTACAGAGTGACTGCCCTGGAATTCACCTGCAGCTTCTCCTCCCAAGCTGAAGGACCCAGAAATTCCCATTAAATAAAACACCTCCTTCAGGAAGAACAGACAAACCTTCCAGAGTGGACAGAATTGATGTCACAGAGTAATTATATAAAGCACTTAATTAAATGGCAGAGGCTCAAAGACAGGGACTTCATTAAATAGAACAGCAGCCAACTTGAATCCATAAATAGTCTCCAAAGCCTGTTCCTTTTCTGGAGGCATTTCACAACACAAACTCTGAGAGCTGCACCCTGGAGAGCAGGAGGGACATAAATCAGGCCCCAGTTAGGACAAACACCAATGCCTGGATGTTATTCCTTCTTCCCTCTACAAATGTACATGTGAAAGAATAAAATAAAAGGATTTTTGGGATCAGAACTTCTCTGGTTATTGAGCCCAAAGGCAGGTGGGGGAGCAAGGAATGGTCTGGAGGTGGTTTTGTTAATATTCCTCAAGTTCATGAGCAGTTCATTCCAAAAGACGGGAGAACAAGGAGGGAGGAGGCAGATGTAGGAAAAAAGAAGGGAGATAGATACTGATGGAAGGAAGAACAGTGAGTGAAGTGGAACAGCCAGAAAAAGGTAAGATGAAACCAATTGTTTGGAGGTGGCACTCAGTGCTCTGGGCTGGTGACAAGGAGGGGATCAGGCACAGGTTGGACTTGATGGTCTTGGAAATCTTTTCCAACCTCAGTGATTCAATGCCAAGGAAATCTTTCCAAAAGACTGGAAATCTTTTCCTTTAAGTGGCCATAAAAGTGGCCATTTAAAGGAAATTTTCCTGAAACACAGTTTAATTAAATAAGATGATACATAGTCATTGTGTTTCTCCAGCTCGTTAGGGTTGTTAATTGCACTTATTATCAATGCAGAAGGTCAAGGAGGCTCCCAGCTATTTTCATCTCTGAATGGATGGAGAATGGGAGGCTGAGCAGGGAATTAAGCAGCTGAGGGAAAAAGGGGAATGAACAGTGCCTGCCACGAGCTGAGACCCCCAGCACTGACCCTCTGGGTGACATCAGACTGTTGTAGCCATAACTGAGCAGATTTTATATCTTTTATTATACCTTTTTTTCTATCTTTATTCCTGGCCAGGCTGCAGTGCACCCAGACAGGGCCATTCCAAGTGACAGCCGTGACCAGGTTTCCTCTCAAGGGGACAGCACCAGTCCCTCTCCCAAGGGAGGCTGATTAAATGTCCAAGCTGTTTCTTTCCCTTCACTGCTTTGCTTTGCAATTTCCTCCTATTTTTAAGAGCAGTCCCAGCAGGGATTAAAGGTCCATGATAGCACACTATAAAAAACTTCAAAGCAGCAACTGGAAGTGATTCTGCTCCTGCATTAGAAGCTCCTTGAAAAAGCTCCTGCTCTGAAGAGATAACAGCACAGCTTTGATTTTAAGGTTTTTGTATTGCTTGGAGTGTTTGTATATTAAAGTGACACAGCCTGGAGTTT
Organism: Hypocryptadius cinnamomeus; assembly: GCA_013400635.1. Taxonomy (NCBI): domain Eukaryota; kingdom Metazoa; phylum Chordata; class Aves; order Passeriformes; family Zosteropidae; genus Hypocryptadius; species Hypocryptadius cinnamomeus. The sequence continues at coordinate 4,586 of VYZP01011063.1, read as the reverse complement.
TCAGATTTCATGGCAAGCCTTGAGACAACAAAAAGCAAATACCTTTTATCGGGAGCATGGAGTGAAGCAACTCACGCAGCACAGCCTCATGTTTTGGCAACGTTCCCAAAAATATTCAACCTTTCACTTCCAGGAGTTTAAACAGAAATTTAAGCAAACCTGAGCCAAGGTTTCAGAAGAAAAACAAATCTGAAATTCAGAGAAACCCAAGATATCCCAGGGGCTGGTTGGGCCTTCCTGCCGCGGTGGTGAGCAAGTCCTGAGCCAGGCCTCTGACAGCCTCTGAGGTGGAAGCTGGGGAGATCGAGTTTATTTCCCAACAAAACAGCTGCTAGCAAATCAATGTTTTGCTGTCACTCAGGCATTGATTTATTATCTCCCAAAATCATTAATATTTCTCCCCAAAGTCTCTGGGCTCTCTGGTGCTGCTCCCTCACTTCATCCCTCAGGATGGGGGAGCTCTGTGGGGATTCTTCCCCATGCTGCCCCTTNAGCTCTGTGGGGATTCTTCCCCCTGCTGCCCATTATTCCACCTGGAACTAATCCCACTCCACCAGATTTTCGATCATTTTCCAGAGAATTTTTCCATATGTTTTGCTGTCACTCGGACATTGATTTATCATTTCCCAAAATCATTAATATTTCTCCCCAAAGTCCCTGGGCTCTTTGGTGCTCTGCCCCTCACACGGTGCTGCTCCCTCACGTCATCCCTCAGGATGGGGGAACTCTGTGGGGATTCTTCCCTCTGCTCCCCATTATTCCACCTGGATCATCTCCACAGAACCAGTTTTCCATCATCTTCCAGAGAGTTTTTCCATATTCTTTTCCAGAGAGTCCCCTAAGAGTTGTCCAAGGCAAGGATCATGGCTGAGTCCCACTCCCAGCTGACGACTTCCCAATCTTGAAACTCTTAGACTCCAACCCAAGCCAGGCAGCTCTGGGAACATCTCCAGATGAAGCAGTGGGAGCATCACTCCAAATCTTCCCTCCTCTCATCCTCTTATCCCCCAGAACTCCAGGATTATTCTCAGAACGATGTATCCAAGGTGTTATCTCTGCCTGAGCTCTGTTCACCACACCTGATCACTAAAACATGTCTAAGCCTTCCAGCACATCACCTCCAGGTGCAGCTGCTTTTAAATCCACCTCCACAACCCCTTCCCTCCAGGCACTGCCTGATCCCAGCTGCTGGAATAAATAAATTTAGATAATAAATCCAGATTTATTCCCAGCAACATTTGGAGCAAGTAAACACTAAAGGGATGAATTGTGGTGAAACCAGAGAAGAGTGGAATGGAAAAAAAATCTCAACAGCTTGAAGTGCCTCGAGAGATCGGGACAAAAAAATGTGAGAGAATAATTTTGGGCAGGAAAGCGTGGAATTGCAGCTTTCCACCCCAAAAAAAGTGGGTTTGTTTCCTGACGACCGACGGCGGGACACAAACAGGGAATGAGAAAACAACATCTGAAAGAATCGTTGAGGTTCAAAGAAATGCTGCCAACACTGAGCAAAAAAAGGGTAAAAACAGGATTTGGGAATCTTGTGGGTGTGATAGAAACTCATCGAAATTGAGACAAATAAAATACCAGCAGGAAATGTTGGGGGGGGAGGGGAAACCTGGTGTGTAGAAGAGTGAGAACTTATTTTGGAGCCAACACGATGGTACAGCCAAATAATGGCATTTCTGAGGGAGAAAGGCTGGAAGAAGGAAAAGGGACAAAAGGGAAGGCTGAACACAAGGAGCTTGTTAAAGGAAAGGGAATTTTGGGAGATTAAAGGGAAGTTAAAGGAAAGGGAATTTTGGGAGAGCGAGGAAAGGGAATTTTGGAGATACCCTTAAGGATGAGCTTTGCTAAGAGGCCAAAAGAAAGGAGAGGTGCTAAACATGAAAACCTCCCAAGCCTCATCCACGGCCCTTCTGGAGTGTCCAAATCCACGCACTGGCCTGCAGTTCCATAAAAACCACTCCCATTTTCCCAAGGAGAAGGAAAATCATGGCTTGAGATGTTCCTGCTGCTGCTCCAGCATCTGGGAGGTTCCTGCTGGCAAATCCTGGGCGCCCTGACAGGAATGAAATCCCTGCAGAAATCCCTGGTTTTGGGGAGAAGCCCCTTGGCTTGGGATGAGGGCTGACAGGAGCACTGAGCTGGGCTCAGTAAGGAACTGGGAGCTCCAGGTGCCTTTTCCAGCTGCAGAGCCCCAGGAAAAGCCTGGAGCTGAATCCTGCCCAGCTCAGCAGCTCAAAACCAGATTATTTTGCCTTGCTTGGCTTTGGGATTGAATCTTGGCTATTTTAATTCCACCCTGTTCTAGGGAGCAGAAAATCCCGTGCAAAATAAACAGTGAGAGTGAGCCTCACCTTGAGGAGCTGCTGATTCTCCTGTACCAACCCAAAAATATCCCAGGAGGAAAACCTGGGGGCAAATGAACGTGCTGCTCTGGGAGGAGAAAATCCTGCTTTAAAGGAAACATTTAATTTCATTTCCCACCTAAGAGGCTCCACCAGAACAAAGCACATGAGCAAAAAGGCCAGGAAAATTGAATCAGGGCTATTTCTGAACTCCTTATCCCAATTTTGGAGCCCATAAACTCCCTTTCCCTCACACGTGGCAGCACTATTTTCATAAAGTGGATTTTAGTGAAGTGGGAAATCAAATTTGCAAGAGCAACGACTGCAGGAAATCATGATAAAATGCTTGATGCTTCCTGACACTTAAAATAATATTCTAATCTGGTTTTCTAAAGCTCTGTAATAAACTCTGCTGCCTGGAAATCAGGTGGAAATCAGAGGGTGAATGAATCCAAACGCAAAATTATGCAATGAATGTTTTCATTGGATACAATTAGGGCATGTTATATTTTTAAAGACCTACAGATTAAACTACCTGAAAAATGAAATATTTAACCCCAGCAATCAATTGAAGAAATAAAAAAGGAGTTTCTCTGGGTTTTATGGATAAAAAGCTGTTTCACAAGAGATGTTTCCTCACTCCCATCCATACACAGATTTTCTGGAGAGCTGCTGGGGAAACATTCTGGAGTTCTTTTCCGTGGAGGTTATTTTGGTCACTATTCCCTTTCACATGCACACGAGGAGCTACAGGCTATTTTTTGGTACCAGAATGATCTTTATCCTGCTATTTTTACTTCTCATTGCTGTGCTTTTGCCCTTGGCCTCTCTGCACAGCTTTCCCACTCCCATTCCTCCCCCAATCCCAGTTATTTGCATCCTTTCTTACAGAACCTCATTTCATTCTCCTTAAAAGTCCTTAAAAACTTTGAATTTAAGGCCTCAACTTTCCAGCAGAGCCCAAACACTGTTACCCAACCCCTGGTTCTCACTGTGCTATTTTTGCATCATGAATTTTGAATATTAAAATGTATTTTGTAGATTTTGGGGCTTTATGATCTGCTGAGTATTATTTGGCTTGATGATCTTAAAGATATTTTCCAACCTAAATGATTCTGTGGTTCTTTAATACATTAAATAAACAGAGAATAAATAAAACAGTGAAGCTCAGCTGGGCCTAAAAAACAAACTCTGAGCACTTCACATTTAGGGACTATAACTGAGGTGGAATAAAACTCCTTAAAATCTTTTAAAATTGTACTTCATATGCACCACGAGGATGTGCTTGAGAGAAAATGCTTTTTCCTGCTGATTCCTGTGGTTTTTCTCTTTGGCCTTTCTCAGCACTTACAGGAGTTATTTAAAATAAAATACATAACTACAGGGTCAAGCAAAAAAGCTGTTAAAATGTTTTCATAGGTAGGTGGCCAAGAAATAATCAGATTTTCTCTTAGAAACCAAGCTAGGAACCCACTCAAACAACAACTCTTGGTGATTTAAAGTCGTGGTTTTTTTAAAGTGAAATAAATTATGAGAAAAATCTGTTTTTCTCTTACCAAATATTGCCAAAATAACCTGCAGCTTGTTCCTTTCTACAAGGCCTAACAGGCATTTAGCCTTGAAAGGCATCTAATAAATAAAATCATTTCCATGCAATTTGTCTGAGTATTCACACAGAAAATGCCACGAGCTGGAAATCCCTGGGAATGGGGGATAAATCCCACAGGGATTTTATCCCCACAGGGATATTGGGATAAATCCCACCAGGAAATGGGGATAAATCCCACGGGGAAATGGGGATAAATCCCACAGGGAATTTGGGCTAAATCCCACAGGGAATTGGGGATAAATCCCACGGGGAAATGGGGATAAATCCCACAGGGAATTTGGGATAATTCCACTTTTCACGTTTGATTGTTTCCAGCTTCAGGTGTTTTGCATTAAAAAAGACACCAGATTTGGAGTTTTAATCAAACACCAAAGGGTGGAACCAGAAACCAGGGAAGCAAAAGCTTTCCCTCAATATTTCCATCACTTTTTTTGGAACCTTCTTGTGGTTTTGGGTCGTGAACAACTGCAGCAATCCCAGGGAGAAAACCAGGGGATGCAAATCCTGAAGTTTCTGCTTTGTGAGACATTGGGAGATGGAAGGAGAGAGGTTTTTCCTCAGTTTCCACCACTAGAATATATAAAAAATATATTTAGAAATCTTAAAAAATATTTTAAAAATATATT
>VYZP01011053.1:10000-13425 GCA_013400635.1 Hypocryptadius cinnamomeus | reverse complement strand
TTAAGTCTGTAACTAAAACTATTGTATTGCTGTATTCCTTCTGTATGTTCTAACTGCCCTCCAAATAATTACAGAGTGGAGACTTGGCTGTCATTCATGTGTATCTATTCCATTGTGTGAAGAGAGAAAGAAAATGGTTGCCCATACATTAGCACATCACCCATGGCTAGTGCAATGACAAGATAGATTAGGATGTATATTAAATCTCACACATGACTGCCTTTCTGTATCAAGGTAAAAAATACTTGCTCTTACATACATTAGGGACTAGTGTTGGTCTGACATCTACATTAATATTGACAGCATATCAACATTTTTTACATTAACTGAGTCAATAACTAGTCTAAACCTGGTAAAATTTAGATAACAAAAATGAAGAAAATATCTAGCAAGCAGCATTAGATTCTTGTGTCTAAGAAAAGAAAATTAACCCCCAAATACTACATTGCTTTTCTGAATTATCAATCCTACAGCAATACATCAACCAGTGTATACAGCTGTGACTTGGTAATCCAATCTCATTTGTCAAACAAGAATTCTAGCAGATAAGGAATGCTTCTAGGAAAAGAAAACCCTGCACAGACAATAACATAAATATTATATACATAGGAGGGTGATTATAAAAAGCTGGATTAGCATCATTGTATTACTTCACCTCCTAAACATTACTTTCACAGACGTGATGAAATTGTCAGGCAGTAATCCCACTTCCACAATAGCTGCTTGTGACAAATGCACACAAAACCTGCATGAACACAAGACTATTTCCCTATTTTGCAGGGGAGTTAAAATGTTTATTTGTATTTTCCATGTTAAAAAACTTTTAAGTCAGAACCACTATGTAGGTTAGCTTAGGAAAGAGATTTCATTATTTACCTTTGCTGTAAAATCTCCAGTAAATGTGCAGTCTCTTTTCATTCAAAGCCAATGTCTTGGTTTCATTAATAATTAAATGTTGTTTTCCAATGATATCTAGCTATTTTATGCTCTTGTCTTTGAAATATATTAACTTCCACATGAAGCTCAAAAACATACTGGCAATGTTTTTAAGGTGCCATGCATTTTATAAGCATGCATATGAATGGTAGGAGATAAAAATGTTCATTCTCCCAGATTCACTGTACTCACAGTGAAAGGGAAGAAATGCTAGGAAATCAATACACAAAAACTTTTGTAACTAGCGTCCATTGGCCAAAAACTGATACGTAAATGTTTATAATTTCAATCTTATTAATTAGGTTGCTACAGTTGGAAGCATCCCAGAGTATTATTACCCAGCAAAAATAAAAGCATGAGGCAGCCATGCAAAGTTTTTAAGATTTTAAACTCAAAAAGGAGCAACATTTCAAGTGTCATTCATCTCAGAACTCATACAAGCTTTTGTTTAACTATCCTCACTGAAGGCTACCTTTCCCCTCTGTTTTAGTGTACTGTGGAAGATAATGAGGGTTAAAGTGAGGTTCTTGACAATATTTACCCCCAAATGATTCCATCTTTCATTTATTCAAGTCCTTGAGAACAGGGATGAAACAGGCCATGAAAAACCTAGGCTTATGGACACGAGCTCTTCCATCAGGCAACACTACAGGTAAACAGTGGGCAGGAAGAAGAGGCCTCTCTCTACTGTTCTGCTAATGCTCTTCTAGACTATTCTAGCTAAACATAAAAGAAAGAGACGCAAAGAAATGCCTGGAATGGAAAGGAACTATCACTCTAGTGCTTGAGATGTTGACAGCATCCATGCTGATTAATTAATATCAGTAAAGCACACTGAAAAAGGTTAAAAGAACCCTTTAACATGCAGTGATATTATTGTGATCATTAGGATGGCATAGTTCTGTCTTTGCTAATGAATCTTCTTTTATCAGCTCAATAAACTAATGTAGGAGTGCAATTTTTCAATTACATTTTCATAAACAGATGGCAGAATTTAATAAATTAATGTTTACAATAATGGTACAGTTATGAGGCTTGTACTTTTATGTATTTTGCTGTGAAGCTTTTGATACTAAATCCCAATAATGCCAATCTCCTTAGTACAGAGTAGCTTCATGTTCCTAGGTTGATGTATAATGATCTCTGATCTTTCCACTGTAAACAGACTGTAGGTAGTAAGTTTAATTTATTAAACAACAGGGATATTAATCTGTTTGTCAAATTTCATAGACATTTTAACAAAAGCTTAACCTCCCTGATGATTATTCTTCTGAACTAAAACACACTGTTGCAGGGCAGAAATGATACTGCATTAAGCACTATTGCAGAATGCATCTTTTGTTCCTAAATTTTGTTTCTAACAGGGGGCTAAAATGATGCCCCATTTAAAACATCTTCAATTCGCAGAGTCCACATGTGGCCACATCCTAGGATTGCCAGACACAGTGTATGTTTCAGAAAGCTAACCTCATAAATCTCCAGAAATTCCTCACATCTATTATGTTTACCTTCTGCTGCTGATGAGCCTGTTGGGCTCTGTATGGAGGAAATTACAAGCACTCCAGAAGATTTGGCAAGATGATGCTAGAAGAAACAACGGGCAAAAAAAATCTTAACTGAAACATCACATCCAGCTTTGGCTACCATCTACATATTTGAGATTACAGCTAGTAAAATGGAAATTCCATTGAAATGGAATAAATTGTTTTCAAAAATCCCTATCTGATTAGTGTTAGTTATGTCTGAAATTAAATGTGTTAAGCTACGTTCAGTGTAAGTTACAGACTCCAGCTGAAGTCTAACATTCATACTGAAATTTGGTCTGTTTATGCACTCTTTGAGTTAAGAACAAAAGGCAGTTATATCCTAGAGGTTTTTTGCCTATCATCTTCTAGCTCATTTCTATTAATCTATATTAAAAAATGTCTTCCTTAACTTAATAGATATTTGACTTAATAGATAATAGACTGTGCTAACAGCTGCTAACTGGTAAGGAAATGCCAGCAGAAATATTTTATGATCACATGTTCAAATACCACTGGAAATTTGTTTATAGTTAATGCCAACTGAAATGGTTATGTTCTAGGCATATTTTTCATAGTGATCAAAAATCAGTAGTTCAAAAGTCTCCCCACTTAATCCTTGACAGGGCCAAGGGCCACAGAAAATCAAATTAGTTAATCACAGAAAGAAAATTAAGTTGCAAGTTTTAAAATTTGCTAAACAAAGTAATTGCTCACTGTGTTGCACATCCATATACACACATCCTTGCACAACCACAAACAACTCTGAAATAAATACCTGAGGTTTAGAAATTCCATTGAAAAGGACGGAAATCTATTCTGGAATTACTGGCAGAGTAAATGCATTGATGTGCTCTCCCCCAGATCAGTGCCTTCCTACATGAAAACAGCAGGGGTGGAAGGGCTCAAGCCCAGCCTGGGCTACTGAACACCCTGAAGGATGAGGTCACAGGATGGGATTTTTAT
>VYZP01011053.1:0-5000 GCA_013400635.1 Hypocryptadius cinnamomeus | reverse complement strand
GTCCAATTAGTATTCAACTGCTGTTATTTCTAGAATTTAATCCTATGTTTATTAATAAAGCACACATGTCAACTCACAAAATAGCCTGTCTCCTTGCAGTGCAAACAGAGCTTTACTTTCCACATAGGGTATTTGTGGTATATTCTTACACCAGTTGGTCCATAATGAATAAAAATTACACTATTATAAAGGAGCAAGGAGAATCTGAAAGCCACATTTCATTTTGTTTAAATCCAGCACTGTCCAGGGCAGAATATTGTTCCCTGTAACGCAGACTTGTGAAAAACAGCAGGCTCTGCCATTCAGCTTGTCTCATCAACTGTGAGTTTTAATTTGAAGCACTTTTGCAATAAACTTAGTTTTTTGCCAGCCCATCCTCACTAATGTTGCACCACCTAAAGCATTCAGCCACTGCTCTCCCCCCGCAAGCTAGCCAAGCATATCAAGTGTGCCTGCAACACTCACAGCCTAATCAACAATGCACAAAAACAAAAGTAACAGCAAGACTCCTATTATCTGATCTTCCGTAAAATACAAAAACTGCCTTCTCTGGTACAGAGGAAGTGCCAGTAAGCCTGCAGGTGTGAGCCAGTAAAAAGAAAAGGCTTTGGCTAAATAGATTCTTTGACTGCCAGGGATTAGAGTCATGGCACCAGTGGTAACACACATCTTTTCCTTTAATTTACAAAATTTTCTCACGAGTTTGCAAGAGTTCACCCCATCAGGGGCTTTCTGAGGCCATTGAAATGTCTTAAGTTTTAATTAAGTTGGAGTTGTCAGAAGAAAGCTTTTTTGGCACAGAGTCAGGGTCATTAATTACTGCTATCTTTGTTTCTTTCAGAAAAAAGAACTCTACTGACTTGTTGGGTTACTTACACAGCCTGCATTTTCTATCCTGCAGTCCTTATTCACCTCCAAGCAAGGCTTGATTAAGCAGTTTACCAATTACTTCCATCAATCTGGTTTACAAGTCCTATGGGTAATCCTAACTTCAGAAGCTTTTTTTTCTGCTGATTTGAGGTACAGTAGTAATGAAAGCAGCATTACTGTTAGAACCACAAAGCATTTTAAATTTCTAGATTTTCCACCCAAAATGATACTTGAATCACATTCCCAATTTTATCATTTAGTACACATCCTCTTATATGCTTTTTGCTGGATAACCAGTTATTACCAGACACCAGCCACGCTGCATAAAACTAAGCAAAATAAGCATAATTTCCTTGCTGTCTTGCAATTCTGGGGTTAAAGTTAATGGTTTTTATCAGTCAAATACCTCTGAACAAGGTTGCATTCAAATCAAAGGACATGGTATCTGCATTAGACAATAGTAAAAACTTTATTGCTAGGTGCCACTTATCAAAAAATTTAAAAGTCTAGAATAATAAGCTGAAATTGCTACCCTGTAACAATTATTCACTGGCCTAAGTAAAGGCTAATCTGTAGGCATCATTTTTACCAGATGCATTCACATAATAAAAAAGCCAACAGCATAACTGGTACTAATTTGCTGCTTCATCAGAGTTTGAGATATGGGGAACACACTGTCTCCCTCCTTCCTAGAGATGATGGCCTCGAGGCTCAGTGTGAAATACAGTATTATACAGTGACATTCTATCTATTGATTCCATAAAGGGAAGATTTGGGGCTCTAAGTTTTTCCATTCTTTGCCTCTGGTGGTCACTAATTTCATATGTATACACAATTCAAAAATATTCCTCTAAAATACACCAGAGTTTGCTAGTCATATACCTTCACGTGCCTAGTAAAATCTTGGATTTAGCCAAAGTATTTTGCATAAATACCTTTACCATTATTAGACAGCTTGATAACTATATATCTTTCTAAGTAGACTGCTTGTTCATTTATGTAAAGTTTGTTTTATCAAAATCCTCAAATTCCTTGAAGCCTGCAAAAGGCCTATGTCAAACTATGTATTTTTTACTGTTTTTAATAAAAACATTGGCAAAATAATGTTTTTTCAGAAACTCTGACTTGGATTTCTGATTTATAGAGTATACTTTACCATTCTGAGCTACTCAGCTCAGCAAGTGGTTGCTCAGAGACTGCAAGACTTGAAATGTCTGTGACATAGTATAAATTATTTTGATCCTCCCTCGGGTTTTTATTTAATTTCTCACCCATTTACTGTACTTCGCATAAAATGGCAGAAGTGAGATAGAAGCTATTAGAAAACTGGAAATACCACCAAGAACATGAACCAGCTCTAGGAAGTTAGGATACCTGCAACAGAGGCAATCTGTTGATAAAGAAATTACTTTGCCATGCATTATGTTTCTGTCTGTTACCTCTGTTTTCCTAAATCCAACATCCAAAGTAGCAATCCTACAGATAATGCAGCAGATACTTATTTAATAAAATATTAGAAGTGGTTCTACAAGGTGATTACAAAACTGTGTTGAACCTTCTTATTAAATAGCCATCCTCTCTATTTGTAGCTTTTTTTTTCCCCCTACAAAACAACACAGAACTGCATTGATCTTTGTTACTGTTTTCATTATTTTTCACCTTAGTTAAAATCAACTCTATCACTAAAAAGTTTCTAGCCACTTATGTCTGCAGGATGAATCTATATACAGATACACAGCTGCCATCATCCCTCGGAATCCTTTCTTTCCACACAAAATCCCACTGTCACCAGCTCTGCCAGTGTAGACCTGCAACTTGTGGATGATGAAGTGCTCTTGAAATGGAACATGGGAGGAACCCAACCTCAGGGACCTGCTCTCCCAGCCTTATGTTTTCAGGCTTCATCTACCCCCAGTGTACCTGCACCTACAACACCGTGAATGGACACTAGAACTTGGGCTCTCTCCTTTAGTAAGGACTTGACCCGGTCTTTTTGGAACTCCAGCCTACTTATTTTTTCTTCTGTAGTTGAACAATATCTTTAAAATCCATTTCTCTCTTTAAATAGATACACACAAAAATAAATACACTGATAAGAAGAGTCCTACAAGGTTGCCACTGTCAAAAAGGCTGTTTAAGAGGCTTACTTTTTTTATTCTACAGCTAACTGCAATTCCAGCCCTTTTTAGCCGTGATGAGAAATAGGAAACTTTAATAGCCTAGTTCTGGTCTTAAATGCTGTGTGTGTGCACCAGCATATATATTTTAAAAATTGGAAACCTTTACATGAACACAGTACATCAAAAGCTGTTTTAACAAGCTGATTTAACAAGGTATTAAGATGCGTATTCAACCGAGGAGGTGGAGACTCAAATTCTGCAAATTTATGAACACAAATGTAGCACAAGTACTGTTGAAAAAAAGAGAAGAGTTTCTAAATATTCATCTCAACTTACACTTTTCACTGTGAGCTTAGTCCTTTATTTATAACTCAATTTGATAGAAAAGACAACAACTACTGCTTTATTCAATATTGCTTGAACATACTGGATTATTCCCATGCAATTTTGGTCCTTTGCATGATTTAGCTTATTTAAGCTAAAATAACTTAATATAACAACATAACTAGGCTAAATCACCTGAAGAGTCTCTGTCTTAATAAGTGCATTGCTAATATATCTAAGTAAGGGTGAAAAAACCCCCCAAACCTGTTAAAGCATCAGTAGACTAGCAGAACCTCTTAAAGTGAATATTTATTTTGTGATGAAATTCCATTTTTGTTCTTTATCAAGCAACAAGGTATAAGGCATTTAGACTTTTTCATCTACCAGTAGAAAAATAATCAGTATTAGAGAGAGCGTTTATCTGTACTGACAACTTTGCTGAAGGTCAACAAATAAATATATTTCTGTGCTGATATTAAGAGATACTTTTATAAAGTAAAAGAAAGAGCAACAGAGCCTTTCATTTTAATAAAAATGAATTTTCAATGGCATTAGTAACTAAAAATCTCTGATGTTTCCTTCTATATTAGAAACATTACTGAAATACATATTTCTTCATTTTTTTCCTTATCAATATGTCAATACATGTACTTATATTCTGAAGTAGTTGGTGTGGCATGAAAATTATAATGGATAATATCCAGATATTTCCTGTTCTGTGAAGGACAAAGGCAAGACATGGTTCTCTAGCAGCCTGTTGTATTAACTCTAGGCAATAAACATGCATTTGGATATAAGAAATAGAACACTGGCAAAAAGGCCAAGGCAACTAGGACTTGGTTGACTTTCTAGAATCACCAAAAAGGAGAGAAAACCAGCTGGATAAAAATCAAATAGCCTGCAGCACTCACATATGCCTGGAGCAATGGCTGTATTTATAGAAGGACTCAGCAACTGTTTCATCCTTTTGCACCTGATTTCAGGAGTCACTGCTCCAAAAGACAGTATTTCCTGTTTTTCTGCTTTTGCCAAAGACAGCACTCTTCCACAAAAGCAGACTTAGGTAAAAGGGTAAGTGAACTCACCTACACAAATTACAGAGTAAGTCACCAAGTTTCACAAATCGACTACTTTAAAGTGAGGCATCCATATTAGTATAAAGATAGAACAGATAGACAGACAGACAGACAGNGATAGATAGATAGATAGATAGATAGATAGATAGATAGATATACACGCATATAATGTGACCTTTCATTGAGCAGCTGAAAAATACCCAGACTGAAAATTTCCAAAAATCTAAGCATACAGGTAAGGATAAGTGTGTTTTAAAATGGTCTTTTTCTTCTGGTTAGACTTTTTTCATTTACGGTGTCAGAAAAGAAAACTACCACATCCTGATACAGATCACCTTGCAATGAGCTGAACCACTTGTGCAGTTTATTATGGTTAATTTGGTGCCAAGACGTCATGGTTAACAAAATACCTGACCCAGAAAAAAGTGAAATTAACATGTTTGGTGTGCAGAGATACTTGGTTAAACAATAACTACTGTTCATTTTACTCACCTTATATGGAAACATGAAAATTAAAGCTGCAAAAGACAGCAGCGTTCATCCATCCGTGCAGAATGACTTCCTATTATATGCTTCAAAATTCATTGTCCAGTCTCATTTCACTATGAGA
>VYZP01011020.1:0-13349 GCA_013400635.1 Hypocryptadius cinnamomeus | reverse complement strand
TCCTTTCACAAGTCACAGACATGCTAGTGATTCTAATGATTACATCCCACTAACATCCGATCTCCAAAAAGACAACTCCTTTTTTCCAGAGTGAGTTAGAATATTGTTTTACACAGCTCAATAAAGATACATATTTGCCACAGGGCTGCAGTTTATGCAGAAGTTTCTCATATCGTAGCAGTGAACTCTCAACCACAAGTATCAGAACAAAGGAAAAAAAGTCAGAACAAAATTTCTTTCTTTCAAAAATGTTAAACACAAACCTAAGTGCTACAAAAGCAATGTACCACAGTTTAATCCTACATAATTCATACAAACTACTTGATTGCAATAGTAGATTAAGTAATATGATTTTCCAAGTTTCACCAGATTTTGAATTATATATCCTATTAGAAGAAAGTTTACTATTCTGAGCATTGCATTAGCTCTTCCTTTAGCAGTACATAGCGAAGAACTTAGTGCTTCAGAGCTTTCTATTGTGACTGAGGTGTCCAATCATGATGATCTTGCTGCAGTTTTGAAAGTTGTTTATTGAGATGCATGTGAAAGGCTTGTGAATAATTCTCAGTTTGATCTTTTTCAGTCAACAGTGAAAATACCTAAAAATATTCGATAAGGTGGCATAAACTAAAGTTCCATATACTTCCACTTTGATAATGTAGCACCATTTATAGGTACTGGTGTTATCATTAGCAAACTCCACCCTGCATGCAATTTAACTAAAAATCAGGATGAATATTTGCTTTCAGTTAGACAGCCACCAAGGTGCATTATCGCTATTCCAATTGCAGCTGATCTTCATGTTTTCTCCCCAAACAGTCCCTGCACTTCAACCTGTGATTTTACTTTCCACAGATTTTTTGGAATTCCTGAAGTACTTTGCAAGGTCAGATATTAATTAAGTCATTGTTTGTGCCACTTATTGCCAACCAAATCTCAACAATTTACAGAAACTACTTGATTTTAACAAAGTCCTGCTATTTTTTAAATATCTATCAAAAAAAAAAAAAATCAGAAATCTTAAAACTCAGGTTTGGACTTTAGTAAATGACATTCCCACAGTATGATTCAAAACTGACTCTTCATGGAGTTGTAAAACTACACATGGAATTTTGAAAGTGAACACATACAAATCACTCCTGTCACGAGTCCTTCACTAAGCAATTATGTGGCATTCACCCTTAAATCTTTGTTCTCTCAGTTTTGTACCACTTGTGAAATGATTGATGTCTTTTTCTATCCAAATAGAACAGTGGAAAGAATATTTTCCTCATTTAAAAAGATTTAAGTGGACCATAGAAACGTCCTGAATATTGATTAGGAGTTAGCTTGAAATGAAAATGAAATTCAGCTGTAACTGTACAGTTCCACAGCACAACTTAAAAGAGCAAAGATGAACTGAAATGTGTTAAGATTGACAGATATATTTTTTTTTAAAGAAACTGGAACTAATAATAGCTGAATTGTCTATTTGTCACAAATACCCATAGGCAAAAAAACATTGTGTTTGCACAATGCATTACTGAGACGACATCAAATAAAGGCCAGTACACTCTTCATTACATCTTATGTCCTTCATAGGAAATTCCAAGCTAGTATGGAATATGTAGTACCTCAATGTTCATCACATCAGGACAAAGGAACAATGCCATGCAGCTCTCCAACAAATCACAACTAACCAACACTGTTTAAAATTAGATTTTCCATGAGTAATCCACATAACAATTTTTTTCACGTCATGGCTCTATTGAAGAGATTTTGATCTCCCTGCAGATACTTCATAATTCACAGTCACAAACTAGGTCCTTAGTGTTACCAATTAAAGACACAAAGAGGGGTGACAGTAAGACCTTTTCTCAGCATGGGTCCATCAGAGTTGTGCAGTTTCTTCCTGCCCTCCTCCTCTCAAAAAAGTCCCTTTAGACATCTGTTTGACTGAGTGCAAAAATTGTCAGAGCATGATTGGCTCGAACCCTTCAGTTTCAGGCTCAGCCATCAGCTGAAACAGAGAAAGCACCAGGTTTGAGTCACAGTCTCCCCATACCACAGGCAGGTGAGATGTTAGAAAGCCACAATGGCACAGCACTTGATTTGAGTGACATGAACATCCTCTGCCCACCCTGATCAGGCAGTTCCAGCCCTGCGCATGGGGCACCAGCTGGGAGATGCCAAGGCCAGGCCAGAATCACAGAATCAATTTGGTTGGAAAACACCTTTGAGATCATTAAATCAGCCTATGAAAAAACACCACATTTTCAATTAGACCACAGCACTAATCGCCATGTCCAGTACTTCCTTAAACGTCTCCAGGGGTGGTGACTCCACCACCTCCCTGGGAAGCCCATCCCAACATCTAATCTCCCTTTTTGTGAAGAAATTCTTCCTGATGCCCAGCCCAAATCTCCCCTGGCACAGCTTAAGGATGTAGGCCTGTGGTTGGGCATGGCACAGGGGCACCCATTGCCAGCAGGACCAAGGAGATGAGCCCTGCTACAGCATCCATGTCTGGGTAGCAGGGACAGGGGACTTCTTGCTGCCCCTGGGGCCCTGGGATAGGAGTCCTGAGAAAAATGTCATTATTTGAGTGGTAGAATCACCTAGCCAGGCCATTGGAAACAAGCAGAGCATGTTTTTATTTCTGATGCTTGGTCTTTTGGCAACTTAACCTTTTTCTCTGACTCAGCTGACCAGTTTATAAAGTGAGCAGAACAATATCTACTTTTGAAGAAATTTGGCACCCCTGATCCTCATGTTCTCAAAGTGGTAAATATGACTACATTGCAGAACTATGAACAAGAAGCCAAAAAAGAATGCTTTATTTTACTCTGGCTGGTTTTGTCTTTCATCAGAAATGCATTGAATATGGAGAAAGAGGAAAAACAAGTTGTTGTCCTTCCCTTCTCCCTCTCCCAAAATTAATACATTTACAGGTGCTGCTGAAATGTAATTCACACCTTTTAACCTCCATCTGTGTCATTTGCAGGAGTTATGACAACACTTCAGCAATCCTCTACTCCCATCCCCAAGGAAACGGCCATCAAACTGCCAAAAATGGGACAGAATGCTTTAAACTAGTCACTTTTCAATGGAGGAAGGCCTTTTTTTTTTCTACAGCCGTTTCCATGGGATCAGAAGCCATTGCTGCTTGCTTAATTGTTTAAAATCTTGTCAAGTGCACAGGCAAGTGCTCAACCTTTTTAAATGTCACTTTTTGTTTTGAATCAGGTTTCTAGAGCAGAATATTCTGCCTGATTCTTCTCCTATCCCACCAGTTGTCTGCCATCAAAAAACTGAATTCAACAGAGTTTTAACCATTGGAAACATGGAAAAAGTTTCATCATTTAATTTTGGAAGAAGGTTTTCAGGAGAATGAGTGAAAGAGAGGACATGTATTAGTTTTATTCCACAAGGTAGCTCAGCACCAGAAAGAAAGAATTCCTGGGCTGGTACTACCAGCCAGCACAGAAAAAGTCTATGTTTCAGGAGGTGAAGACTGCAGTCACAAAGATCCAATAGACTTCCTTCTCACCTATGCCACCTTTATATTAATTTCCTAGTATTTTAAAAATAAATTGGAATATCAGGTTTCTTTAAGAAGTGAGCAATAACACCAACAGGCAACTCTCCTGGCTGCTGTGAATTCAAAAGGTATCTTTTGCTATGCAGTTCCTTGAATAAGTACTGCAAGACAAATCAATTATTTCTAGGTTTACAGTTTAGCCCTATGCTAAGAAATCTCCTTTAGTGTAAACATTAATTTTCATATGAATATGAAACTTCTGAGTCCAGTTTCTGTGCTAATGGCAAAGAGCTAGATTTCAAACCGATCTGTTAAAATTATACAAGCATGCCCATAAGAATGTATATGTCTCTGCTCAGGTCAGAGTATCAGGTTCTGTAATAAATCCAATCATTTAAATTGCTAAAGGCGCAAGTTACTGTTAATTCAGACAATTATACTAGCCCTGCAAGGAGAAGACAAAAACATTTCCAACTACATTTAATGTTTTACACATAAAATATTCTAGGAAAAAATGTTATTTACACAATTTTTTTTTTAATACAAAGCTATTTGGAACCTACAATTCTGTATTCAGAATTAGGACAAAGCATAACACTCCTATTAAAACATTTGATTATTTTTGAACAGGTCTGAAGATATGCAACCAACTACCTGGATTTCCCCTATCATAAGATTACACTGTATTTTGTTCCAAATACATGAGAAGCAGGAATTGAAAGCAGTAAGTATGTGACTAAGTAAATACCAAGAGAGTAGGATAAAAAGAAGAAAATGCATCCTCACCTCCACCACTGTAGCATCCTGCATGTTCCTGGAAGGATGCAGCAATCAGGGAGTGGATTTTTCAGAAGGACTAAATATCCCTTAATAAGACCAGCTGCAGCCATTAAAAATCTCAGCAGCTTCAAGTGATGGAACAAAGAATGAGAACAATATTTCTCAGGTACTGAAATGGGGCAAGCAGGTTGAGAACTCTGCATGAAGGACCTTGTTTTTCAGAGGTTAGTTTGATCAGCTGGGCTTTAAATCAGGATACAATTTTCTCTCTGGATCTCCTGAAAGCTTGGCATTGACTATAAGGTTAGCAATTAGCTCTGACACAGGACAGGTGCTAACCACACCTGAGAGCCAAAGTCATTTGAAACAGCTGATTTTGAAAACAGTTTCTTCAGAATAGTTCAGCACATTGTTATTTATCCTGGTGCATTTAATTGTCAGAGCAGTAATTCAATTTAAAAGAAAAACTCTCTAATGATTGTTTGGCAACAAACATCAAATCAGCTTCTCTATTGACTCTTTTATAACTAGTTTTCTAAAGATTTTGATCTTCAAACAAGACACAAATGGCTGTTATAAAAAAACACTGTTGAAAGGTTTTCAGATAAAAGCAAAAGAAAGGCAAAGAAAGGTAGCCATGCTTTCTTCAAATTGATGTTAAATGATCAATTCCATTTTTCTGGAGCTAGATGACCACTGGCCCTATCAGGCTCTTTTGTCTCTTTTCTTAGGCCTTTTCTTTCTGGCCTCTCATCATACCTTTATTCAGCCTCCTCTCAGATTCAAAATACAATATCTCACTCTTTATAAACCAGTCCTTTTTGTTGTGAAGAGTGCACAGGAGCTGAAATAATCTTACATTCCTGACTTACACTTTAGCTTTTCTCTAGATATTGTTCGGCAAGCTCGTAAAATTCCACACATGCCAGTTCTGATGTAGAAACTTCACAACAAAAAGCAATGCAATCATTTTGCCTGACAACTTACCCAGAAAGGAAAAGCAGTATAGTATTAAAATCCACTAGTCAGTATTAAAGTGAGATAAATACTACAGTATTTTCTTTTCAGTTATTCTACACTATTCATATTTCTGTGATTCTGGAAAAGCTGATACAGAAGTAAATTAAAATTTTGCTCCAGGACTTAGTGTCAGGAATTTTGGTCTTTATATTTCCTGTTATTCATCTCTGTCTTCCTAGCAAGAATGCTGGTATTGTTTGCAGAAATCATTTTTCTGAGTCTCATCACTATGGGTCTTGATACTGATTTTATTAATGAGTAATCACTATGTATCAGAGTCTTGCTCATTTGTTCCATCTAGAAGACAATTCTTGTCCTCAGATGCCATTCGTTTGAACAGGAGACTCCTGCATACATCCAATTCTTTGTTCTTCCTGTTTGTGGGGTTTTGTTTTGTTTTAGTACTTAAAAAAATTTTTTAAAACACTCTGCAAAAATAAATCACATGCACGTAATGATAGACCATATCCCCACCCCCCAGACGGGTTATTTTGGGTCACATTTCATTTTCACATCAAGAAAAAACTGGATGAATAGTGAATGGGAAAGTATCATTATAAGTGGAATCCTGCTGGTTTATGCAGGCCTGCACATCTGGAATAGGGTGGGAAAAGAGAAACAGAAGAGTGGGATTCTTCTCACTAGACAAAACCAGGGAGTCTGGAAAGCACATGTCGTCTGGTTTCTTAAGTTACAGCGAAAGTTAGCATTCAGGAAAGAAAATGTTCAGCAACAAGCCCTCCCTCCCCACACATCTCATTTCAAAAGTGCTCCTGTTCTCTCTTTGAAGCTGTACCTCCACCACCTCTGTTGGTCACTTTCTATGAATGTGTGGGTTATTTTCCTGCTCTGTAGGCCCCAGTGAACACTTAACTGGGGTATCAAAGTGATTCCTCTCCAGCCAGCCTCCTAGTTACAGTTTAACAGGAACTGCCCTCGTACCATACAGCAATTTAGACAGGCAAACACGTTCATTCATGTGACTGATAAAACGTGTTTGCTTTGTGTTAAAGAATCTATAAAAGCCTTTTCTAACACTGTATTGAAAGAGTCATGAAGGTTTCATTAGTGGTAAACAACTTCAGTGCCTTATCTGGGTCACTATGGTGTTACACACATGGGTCTGCGCCCAGGGGCCTTTACAGCTCTTTGGAAGCTTCATCTTGAACTCCAGCTGAGCCCCCAGGCGGGGAAAGAGCAGGGGCACGGCCTCTCCGGAACTGTGAAATTACACTCTGTCTCACAGATGAGAGGGGTGGCACGTCCACCCCAAGAATGCACGTCTGCATTCACTCCTCAGAGGTGCCAGAAGGGAGCCAGGGAGCTCCAAAGCATGCAGCCAAGCCACTTCTATGCCAAAGTCCAGGAGAGGGACAATGAATCCTGTTGGCTAAATATATGCTACAGGGAGAAGCCACAAGATTACATTAGTCTGTTTTAAAAGACAGTGACAGTGCAGTGATGTACTGTGAGGAAGTATCACATGACCCAAGAACTATTATTTTTATTACCATTATTTTGTCATCTCCATCTTATATAGCTCTCCATGCATACTTCCCAATCCATCATACAGCATAATTACATTCAATGAATGAGCTCTCAAGTTACATTGCAAAAAGAAACTCATTCTTAGAAGTTTCTCAACTGAGTCGTAAGCAATTAAAACCATCTCTGAGTGCTTTGTTTAATTTTCTTCAATGGAAGAAGTCTTAGAAGTAGGTAGAAGTAATTTCCTTTTCAGAAGGGCCATGAATTCTTATTATGTCATATGAATAATGCATTGTTTTATTTAAAACATCTGAAGAGCCAGTGTGGGTCTGCTGAAAGCTGGACCTATTGGCAACATAAAGCAGGGGACTAAAGTTCTGCAAATAATGCAGTGATGAGGGTTGCCTCATCTGTCAGACACAGGGGGCCTATGGAAGATGGGACCCTGTCTTGTTCCAAGCACAAAGTTGGCTAGAGACATGTTAAAAAAAGTAACTTAATAAGACTAGTCTACTTCATTCAGGGCAAGTTATTTGCATGTCTTAGCCACTTGACCATGAGCAAGATCCAGATATTTCCCACTGAAAATAGAAAACTGGTAAAAAAAATACTTCACTCAATGCTTGTGTCGCTGAAGCAGCATATCCATCATAGTCAGCATGGCCAGTTTTTATAACTAACCCTTTTAACCCACTTTATAACCCAATACTCAACCATTTTATAATTAACTCTTTCAGATCTTAGACAGAGAACACATAAGGTTTGTTCTGCAGCTATAATTCTGACTGCATAGTTCTACCACCCTTAACATTACTTTGTCTTTGCTGGGCATAGTAACCCCTACTAACAGGTTCACCTTAAATACATGGTCAAGAGATTGGAGCAATTGGTGCAGAAGTGTGTTTAAAAATGTAAATGGTTTTGGGATCTTCTCTTATTTCTGAGAAACAGTGTATTTGTTAAAAAAAATACAGCTATAATAGCAAAATCTTTGTTTCTGAATAATGTTTGCATAATTAGGACTGACACTTAGGTATTTTTCTGCTCCGGCTAATCTCAGTGCCTTCTGCAAAAAATACAAAGTGATTCTCCACAATTTCTATTGGCTGTCTGGACAAAAGGCTCTTTGTGCACTGTAGGACCAGAAGCTTTACATACAGTAAATATTTGAGCTGAAGGTGTGCTACTGATAGATTTGTATGCACCATCATTATTTTATGTTCTTCATGTTGTTGGCTTGCATCCCACTTTGTGGCCCAGTAAAGTAAATGACTGCTCAGAAAGCTGTTGAGCAGGAAAGGACCTGCTGCATAATACAAAAATTGCAACAGATGATTGCTACTTAAGACAATAAAAATCTTGTTATTTTTAATCGCTGGGAGAATGCATGCTTCTTGGACTACATAATACACTGTAATGACTCACAAAACACTTTTAAATACTAAAATTCCATCTTAATTTACTTCAAATCCACCTAGCCAGGTCAATATATAAAAAATATGACCACTTAAAGGAAGAAAAAAAAATGAACAAACTTAGTCAACTAGCTATTTCTACGAAGGGGTGAACAGCTTTGATGGACCAATTATTCTGCCTTAATTTTAGGAGACAAAGCAACTGCTTCAGATAGGTGCAACTTTTAGGCAGCAAAAATATATGAAATTAATTCATTCCTTATGGGTGTTTTTGTTTCTCTGATAAGTACTTTATTATAGTAGAAGAAAAATACCCTCGAGAATAAGAGGCAGAAGACATGTCTTTGTTAGAATGGAATTTATTTCATTGTGTGGGGACAAACAAGTTAAATTCAAGTTACTTCTGCTTCCATTACTTGCCTAGATCCTCCTTTACCAAAAGAATAGCCCTATTGTAGTATCACTGGTATTAGCTAAAGGGTTAGGTAAATAAAGCTGGTAGAAGTGACAACATGATATAACACTGTTCTTTCTTCAAATACCATATGAATGTGATTCCTATCATGTTCTTCTTCCACTTAAGTGCCAAAAACAAGCCAAAGATCTCAAAATCTCATCCTCTGTCTCATGACTAGAATGAGTACCCAGTCCTGTACATGGTGAATAAAAACCGAGCCATGTGCATCGGATTTCAAGATCAAAACAGAAAGCATGCTTGAATCTCTACCAGGGATTTAACTCACAGAATTTCTAATAGATATCCTGGAACAATATCACACTATTTATTCTCTTCCTGTAGTTTTGGCAACTTTATTCCTGCAATATAGCATTTCTAAGAATATTTTTTTTTAATTGCTTATACAACAAGCAAGGTTATTTTTAGTATTAATCCTTACAATGAGGTAATGGGAACTTCCAGATGCCAGAGCAATCTATGTCTGGCAAACAATGTGCCCCATGTGGCCCATAATTAACCCATACTCTGTAAGATGTGCCCCAATGACTTAGCAGAACCTTCTTTGAATGAGAACAAAAGACATTACACCTAATTTAATGATGCAAATTAATAATACTGAAATGAAACCAAAGACTAGACCCATCAATATTGTCCTCTATATTGATATTTCACCAAGCAATCAGGGGATTTTTAAATTCTATTTGGGGATGTTTTTCTCAGAGAAAGGAGGAAGAGAAAAAAAGCAGAGAAGGGCTAGGAGGTTTTTAGGTTTACTATGAGTATTGGAATGGGGATCTATGAGCTAAGATGTCATCTGGTTTTTAATTCATAAGAATAATTAACGCAATAGTGATAACAGGATAGAATTCTTTAATCAATGCTGTAAGAGTTTATATGACATGTATGATTCTATTAAAAAAAAATTATTGGCTTCCTTAAGAAATTACATTACACAGTTCTCTAGTGTAAGGTGCCAGGGGATCAGAGAATACTTCAGGTTGGAAGGAAGCTCAGAATGTCTCTAGAGCAACCCTTTGCTCAAGGCAGGCTCAGGCATGTGGTCAGACCAGAACACTCAGGGCTGGGACCAAATGGGTTTTAAAAACCTCCAAGGACAGAGACCACACAACCCCTCTGGGCACTGTCTTCACTGCCTGACTGCCCTCATGGCAAACAGGTTTCTTCCTGTGTATGGTTTGCTTCTGTCTTGTTTCAGTAAGTACCTGCTGGGTCTCACCTTCCCACCACGCCCTGCTGTCCACAGTGGCAGCACTTTCCCAGGCCCTGCAGGGCTGCTGCTGGTCTCCCCTTGAAGCTGCCTCCACCCCAGGCTGAATGCCCATTATTTTTCTGCAGCAAGTCCACAGTATAAAACACAAGTCATCATAAATCCTCCTGCACTGGGGCAAACTTCAGCTGATATCACCCCTAGGTGCGTCAGTCAAAGAAAACGCTGACAAGTGACATGGAAGCTCCAGTCAGTCTGCTTCCATCAGATGGACTGCATGAACCAAAAATTTACTCCAATTCCTAATTCCACTTTCTTTCACTGCAACCTCCAGCAGCACCTCAGGCACGCCACAAGAACCGATGAATTTTTTGTGCCGTACGAAAACATGCTGCAACTCTAGGCATCATTATGACTGTAAGAATAGTGAATTGATTGTACAAAACAAACTGTTGACTGCATTACAGCTTCCCAATGCCAAGAATATGCACCTGATGAGGGAAAAGGTAACATACAAAGTCTGCTACAGATCCAGCAGGTACATTATCCATGCAGAAATTATCTTTTACTGTGAGTGTAGTCTGATGTGTAATTTCATACCTTTCTACCCACCTCTAGAGAGGCATCAAAGGTCTAAAAATTCAAAGGTTTTTGTGAGGATATGAAGAATATAATGATGAGTTATTTAATGAGTACATTCATTTCTAGCCCATTGTACAATGTCCTATTATATATTATAATAGAAATGGTCTCTGTGTGTGCTTTCTGGCTTACTCCACCATGACACCAGCCAGCCACCCTTAGGTAATCATGTCCCTGCTAAACCAGACGCAGATGGCTTCTGCATGGAGGCAGATGAGGAACTTTCTTGCATCCCATTCCACCACCTGGCTCAGAAATGTGATAACAAGCAGCCAGGGATACAGTCACATCTGATATTGCCGCAGCCACCTTTTCTACCATGAATATTTATGATTGAAGTGTAACCAAAACATGGATACACTTATGCATATGAGAAGCAGAAAGCAACATTGAAACAAAAGTAGTTCACATCCTGCCTTTAAGACACTGGTCTGAAATTTCAGTTTAACAACACATTTCAAATTTTTTAGCATGATCCTATATGAACCATTCAGTCTCTCTTACCGACAAAAAACAATTGAAAAATACCCTTTTTGATGCCAACTCTTTGTTTCGTGTTGCTGTTTTATACCGTCAGCCCTTTGGGGAAAATACATCACTTTTTCCTTGCAAGAACTCCACAGTATGGAAAAGTAAATCTGGTTCAAGTAGATGTTCTTTTGGAAGGGCTTTAGATCCTAAAGCTGAGCAGGATAAGTGCATAGCACACAGCAGAAATCAACAGCCTGAGATTCCATCGTGGTGTTTGGGCAGGGCTTTAGGTCTACTCAAGCACCAGAGCTCAGAGCATTCTCCCCAGTACCCAGCTTTGCACCCATGAGCTGCATTCAGTTTAATTGGTGTTCTAAGCAATAATGTTACATGAGGTTGAAGAACAACTTACACCTGGAAGCAATATGGAAGCCTGAAGATGAATGTGGAAACACAGGATACAAAGAGTGTGGCAATGGAATAAATTATATAGTAAGATTAACTCTGCATTTATAACCTTTCAACATTCCACTGGTCACTTAACAAGGAAGGACAATTTAGGAATGCTGTTGGCATTCACAAAGCCATTTCTTGTTCTGGACACACTTTTTATTGTATCTAAGAAATAAAGTTACTCTGCAGCAATTCTTCAAGAGAACTTAGTGAACAAATAGGGGTACAGGAGTGAGAGGTTTTGGTGAAATACAACATTTAACACTCCTTTGATAGTCTGAGCACTCATAAGGAAAACAGAACTTAGCCAAGAAAGCAATTAAAGCTTCAAGCCAATTCCTCTGAGGGCATAAATCAGTTGCACTATTTTATACAAGGTGAAGAGCTGGTCCTGAAATGAATTCACCCTACTGCTGTGTTATCAAAGAACTTCTATTCACCCCTCTTACTCACCAACACTTGAAAGGAAGCATCCCATGAAGTATATGCCAGAACCCACACAATATATCTCACTGCATTTCCTCATCCTATCCCCTCTGCTGATGACCTCTGGACCCTTTCTTTCAAATCCTCTGTGTTCTGATACCCCCACAGCACAAACATGGTTACCTATTTCCTACAGAAATAAACTTTGCTCAGTAACCATGGACATAGCTTATCCAGTCAGGAAAACACAAAAAACAACTGTCCATTGTGAAAAAAATGAAAACGCTCCTGTTCCCATTCAGTGACCCCATCCCCACTGACACCAGAGCGGCAATTTTTCTTATCTGAGGAAACATGACCACATGGGAGAAGATTACACGCTGGAATATTGCAGTCACATTGAGCAATACCTTTCTTTTTCCTCTTCTGTAATCACAGTTCTGAAGGATAGATCTGACAGGATTTTATTGACACAGACTTTTTATAGATCCAGTTAAAATATCCCCAGACACTCATTCAGCTTCCTGTACATATAGTACAAAAGCACTGCTGAATCATTGTTAATGAAAATACATTTTACTGTGAATAAGCAGGGCAGGAGAGAGGGGAATTCCAAAAGACCTTAGCAGACACCACTTCAGTGTGGCACATTACCTGTGTTAGTTTGCCATAACCAAACAGGAATACCTTCTCTTATCGTTAAGGGAATTGTAAGACATGGCCTCAGTCCTTAGCCCGCATCTATCTGATTGAACTTTGGCATACGTCTCCTTCACCTCATTTCCCTATCTCAACAATAAAGACTGGTTCCTTCACTTCATCTATCTTGTCAAATTAGACATGTACATGAACCCTTTCACCCTACGTAATGTGGTTGGAATAATGTAAGAGCCTTATATCCAGCCACGAAAAGATCCCTGCAGTGAAACACAGAAGCCACTGAGCTACTTACAGAAGCAGCACGCTACATCGCATAACAGTCTGATCTCAGCTAAGCTTACAGAATTACATAGATTAATTATAACTTTAATTTTGTGTACTTTGAGATCCTTAGCTGAAGAATTCAGCAGACTATCACAGTAATATCAACTCTAGTTAAAATTGGAAAATAACTGCTTCCTTAGCCTCTTTTTTGCACACATTTGTCCTCTTTTCACACTGATTTTTTTTTCTATGCTTTAAGGTAAAAACAAAACACAACACCAGTGCATCTTGCTAAAATGGGAGCAAATTCCCAACAGATTTTGTGCTATGGAACAGTGGGAAAGAAATACGCATAGACGCACTTTTCCCATTGTAATGAAGCTCTAACCATACTTGTTTTTGAATAGGGCAACAGCAAAAACAGTTGAAATCTGAAATGTGACGCTTGGCACACACATTGTCCTTAATAAGAAGTACATGGTGTGCTGTGTTTGAGGAAGACACGGGGTTTGCTTTTTTTTCCTC